>JASAMX010016511.1:0-10714 GCA_030248175.1 Microlaimidae sp. YZB2_3
AATGATCACTTCTTTTAATTAAAAAGTTAAAAATTAAAAAAAAATTTTTTTTGAGGTTAAAAATATTGCCCGGGGGGTTTTAAATCTAGAGCTCCGGGATTCAGATACCGACGCTCTAACCAATCTGCTACTGCTCCGTCTGAGATTCGTTTGTAAAAGCCCAATTTTGAACAAACATTTCTAAATGTAGTTTACCGACGTCAAATTAAAAAAATTTTAATTAAAATTTAGTCATTTGATAGGAATTAGTTTGTTCCCAATTTTTAACACAGCAGTTGTACCATAATTCCGAGCCAGTTTTAAAATTTTTAACAAAATTTCTACTATTAATTCTTTTTATTTTTTAGTTTAGCAATTTTAGCAATAAAACGAAATTAAAAAACTTCATTAGTAGGCATTTCGCTGAAAATTTTTGTGGACATGTACATTTGATGAATCTAACTTAAGTTATATTTTTATTACGTAATATTAACTCTGGTTCTGTTAAATTGGGAAAAACTGTTTTAAAATGCCTTTTTTCAACGAAGCATATCTCTGCGTGGAATGGTCCACCTAAAATGTTAAGGATACCGAACTGACCGGAAAAAAATACCCTTTCTTCAAAAATATAGTTTGTTTATGTCCGTCAGGTACGGCACGAGCTATACACAAAAATCCACAGGGTATCCTAATTGTATCGTTCCACCTTAAGGAGTACTAATAGTTCAGTTAAAAATCAATATAATGTTGTAAAAGCTCACAAGGCAATGTTTCAGGAGATTAAATTTGTGTTATCAACTAATAAACTTAGGTACTGGGTCTTTTGAACCAAAAACGGGGAACGTGGATCCATCGAAAATTTTCGGGAACTTGAAGCCTTTCAGAAAAAGATGGTTTGGACCTAAATTTAGGTTTTAATTAGGTAAACGTTTTTGCGATTTTTACTTCCGGCTCCAAGTTTTCAACTTACAGCTCCAAGCTCCCCACTTATAGCTCCAATTTCCCTATTTTGGGCTCCAAAATCCAGCTCCAAGGTTAAAATACGTATGGTTTGATTTTTCGCTCAATTTTTGTACGAATATTTGTATTTTTAAAGTAAAAAATCAAATAATTCAGTTTTTATATACACTTTGATTAATCATTAATTTAAAAGATTTAGAAGACTCCCCGAGTCCCACCTGCTGGAAATTTTGGTCATTGATAGTAGTAAAAACCAATTTATTGTTAACCTTAATAAAGACAAAAAGAATACCTCACTGATTGTTAGAATATTTTAGTAATTTTTTTTAAATTTGGTAGAATCAGACTAAAACATTCTTTAAGCTTAAAACTAAATTATTTTTTAAGCAAAGCAATGGAACAATTGTTAAAAACTGTAAAGCTGTTTTTAGGATAGTGAGCGGCAAAAGTTTAAAAGGGGAAAAATTTATAAAAAATGTTTGTTTTCTTTTATGCTTTTTTATAAAAAGGGTTAAATTATTTAGAAGCGTCTACAATTAATTAGTTTCTTTCTTGCTTTGCATATACTTAATTCTAAACATGAAAAACTTTAATTTTGATTTAAAGAATGCTAATCACTTTTAAGATGAATGCGTTTTGATTAAATTGTTTCTCACTTATATTTTTATTAAGGTGTGAAGTGGTTCAATATTTTCTGTAACTAAGGTAATTTTGCCTATGCTGCCTATTATTTTAAATTTGTGCTTTATTATATAACTCCCTTTTAAATCATTAAAAAAACTTATTATTATGTTTTTCAACGTCAGTTACAGCGTCGAGAACGTTCATTGATAAGTGAAATCTCAAAAATTTGAAAACACCTAAAACATCTGTAATATAAACTGATTGTTGTTTTAATCAATTATTATTTAAAATACCGTTTCAAGCAATGGTCGTCTGTGAAGAACAATGGTAAAAAAAATCTTATAATTGTCTTGAAAATTTCTTAACACAACTCTCATATCTATTTCAATTCACGAATTAGAAAAAAGTTTAAAAGATTTCTCTAATCGCAGTGACTCAGAGAACCTAGGAAGATATTTAAATCGTCGTGGTTCTGGATTCTGGATATTTGTTGGAGGGACAGTAAATCGGCTAATGAAACTTGTCCTCTTGCTTTACACGCTTTTTTTGTAGAAACGTGGAACCCAGTATAAAAAATAACTACAAACAATGAAAACTATCGAAATTTTAAACCAAACTCGGTTAAATTATTCTGTTTACAGTGTATCACCACACCAAAAAAATCTCGTAGACTTAGGAATTTATATACTGATAATTGTAACCTTTTTGTTATTTATGTATGTGTTCATTATAGGCTTAATGTTTCACTATCGTAAATCCATTTGGAGAGAGCCGTTTTTCGATTTGATTTTCGGGTTGGCATTTTTCGACCTGACCAATCTTATAATGGGTTTTTATTACAAAGCCTTTCTAGCGATCACGGGAGTTTATTATTTAGGTGGTGTAGCGGATAGCGTTGCGATCACACTCGCAGCTTTCACCACATATATGGCGCTTTATTTGCACGTTTGTATGGCGTTCGAAAGATTCGCGGCCATAGTTTTATTTAAGCTGCCCATTTTTAATATTACGAAAAAAAGAACGAAATGGTTGATCGGAGGGGGCACTGGCGCTATGCTCTGTATAGTCGTTCCCACCCACTTGTGCAGTCCGCCGAACACGGAAATCCCTACTTTGAGACGAATTTTTTTCAAGCCCAACGCCGCGTCCAAATTTATAACACAGTTTCAAATTACGTATCCTTTAGTGGTAGGATTTACCATATTTACCACCTATATAGTTATTTATACATTCGCGAGGATGTATTTCAATTCACCGCAAGGCCACCGCAGCGAAACTAACGCCCTTCAACAAAAAATGCTAGTGCAAGGAACCATGCTAAGCGGGGTCGTTCTGCTGTTGTACATTTCCTGGTATCAATTCCCGACAAATATATGGCTCAGCTATACGATGTGGATGTTATTCATAGGGGGTAATCCGATTATTTATCTGCTGACCGATAGGAGACTACGAGAAAAAATTAAAGCGGTACTGAAAAATCTTAAAATTAAGCAAAACACGAATGTAGTGGCTTTAACTGATTTTCCAAAAACCTAAATTATAATTTTGTATTTAGGGTAACTGTCTTAAATTCTGTCAGGCCTTACGTTATGCGCATAGTTATGAAATGACCTGTGTATGGCTAAATAGATGACCTGACGATCTATCCAGCCTTACGCAGTTTTTTTCATAATTCATGGCAAAAATAACAGCCGGTGGTCAAAATAAAGCCTGGCCACTTTAATTCAGTTACCTTACTAGCTATAAAAAATGCTCTAAGAATAGAGTAGGGAAAGGGGGCGATTTCTTTTGGGGCGGATGTGTAGACAGAAAATATGTGGCCTACATATTATTGTCCAAGGTGGACGTATGTATAGGATGTAGTAAATTAGCATATTAAATGATTTTCGATTATTTTAAGTAAAAGTAATTTAAAAAATTTTAATATATGTAAAGTAAGAGTAAAAGTAATTTGTGATTTTTTAATTTAGGTAGAGTAAAAATAAAATCAATGGTAAAAATTTTATTTAAAAGTGCGGTACCGAGTCAATTTTTTTGTCTTCGATTTTGATCATTTTTTGTAAAAACCCTACCTTTGCCTTGCCCTCAATAGCCCACAAAATTTTTTTATCAAAATATCTCCAGTGGTTCAGGATATATAACCCTCCAAAAATGGCGTTTTTCGACAATTCTGTACTTGAAAGATTGTTCAATAGGTATAAAAATTTAAATTACAAACTATGCACTCAAAGAATGCGGCTATTTTCTACTTTAATTTGATACCTTGATCGTTAAGAATGTTGCAGTATTTGTCGAGATAATGCGTTCCCCGTACAAAAAACCCGAGATTTTTTTGCTAAAAAAACGAAATGTAGGCAAAAATGTTTGGGAAAACTTTATCAAATAACTGCCGTCGTTTGGTGTATTTAACGAAAAAATCGCGGGATTTTTGTACGGGAGACGCAAAATCTCGACAAATACTGCACGATTATTAACCTTCAAGGTATTAAATTAAAGTAGAAAGTAGCTGCTTTCTTTAATAACGCATATTTTGTAGTTTAAATTTTAATACCCATTGAGCAATAATTCAAGTACAGAATTGTCGGAAAACGCCATTTTTGGATGGTCATATCTCCTGAACCACTGGGGATAATTTGATGAAAAAATTTTTGTGGTCTATTGGGGCAGGGGTAAGGTTTTCACAAAAAATAATCAAAATCAAAGATAAAAAGTTTGACTCGGTACCGCACCTTTTAGTAAAAGTAAAAGTAAGACGTATTTTTTAAGTAAAATTAAGAGTAAAAGTATAATAAAAGTAATTTTGAAACCAAGCAAAACACCGGTTTCTGGAGCTCCAGAGATTCGTTCCAAAGTTTTCTTATAATTTTATGAATATATTTTAAATTTAATAAGTTTTTTGGTCTAAATAAATGATGTTAAACGTGTTAGCTGCTTACAAAACTTACAAAACTTACAAACTTACAAAACTTTCTTCTGCCAATCATTTTACAACAAGCCCAAAAAGAATTTACTTGTTGAAATTACTTAAATTTTACTTAAATTAATTTAAGTATATACAGGAAAAAGCCGAGTAAGAGTAAAAGTAAAAATAATTGAAATTTCAAAAGTCGAGTAAAAGTAAAAGTAATCCAAAATCTGTTACTTTTATTAACTTTAAGGTGCGGTGCCGAGCAAACTTTTTGTCTTCGATTTTGATTATTTTTTGTTAAAACATTACCCCTGCCCCCAATAGCTCACAAAAATTTTTTCATCAAAATATCTCCAGTGGTTCAAGATATATGGCCCTCCAAAAATGGTATTTTTCGACAATTTTCTACTTGAAAGATTGCTTAATGGGTATAAAAATTTAAGCTACATAATATGAACTCAAAGAAAGCGGCTACTTTCTACTTTAATTTGATACCTTGATCGTTAAGATTGGTGCATTATTTGTTAAAGATATTTGCCCCACCAACCCGCTATTTTTTCGCAAAAACACAAGACACAAACGAATCCACCCCCCAAAAAAAACAACACAATATCTCGACAAATACTACACTAATCTTAAAGTATTAAATTCAAGTAGAAAGTAGCCGCTTTCCTTGAGTGCATATTTTTTGCATGTAACTTCAATTTTTATACCCATTGAGAAATCTTTCAAAAACAGAATTGTCGACAAATGTCTGAAAATGCCTGAAAAATGGCTACTGGGGGCAGGCGTAAGGTTTTCACAAAAAATAATTAAAATCGAGGACAAAAAGTTTGACTCGGTGCCACAACTTTAAGTAAAAGTAACTTTTTACAACAATAAAGATGAATTCTACATATCAGGGTGAAAATAAATAGGTCGTAAAGTAACCACTCGTTTTTCGAGAAAATATCAGGTCAAGAGAAACACCTGACGCAAATTAATAATAATTTGTAACATCATCTCTAAAAACTTTTTTAAAATTATTTTTATTCTCGAGCGTTTATTCTTTATTTCTTCCTGACGGCTAGCGGTTATGCCCTTAGTTTCAGCCTGAAGGATTTTAACTTTAGTTTGTTTATTTTTTTAGTTTTAGTTTTAATGCAATTGTTGCTGACTTGTTATTTGATTTTAATGCTATTGTTGCCGAAATGAATAAATTGTTGTGCGATTGTAACTTGAAGTTTAGTTTTGCTGCTTTAAAAGTGTTGGGAGTTAGTATTTTTTAGTCTAATTATGCGATAAATATTTAAGAATCACAGTTTTTTTCTTGCCTTAGTCTTTATGTGTTGAAATCTAAAAATTAAAAAAAAATAATAAAAATCTGTGTTTAATTTCTTTTATTCTATTTTATTCTATTTTTAATGATATTTGAATGATTTCTCTTTTATTCTATTTTTAATGATATTTGAAATATATTTTCATAATGTTTTCATGCTTTTATTTTCTTTAATTGATGCCAATAAAAGTGTGATGTATTTTACATTGCTTCTGTTTCAATTTGTTTGTTATGTAGATGCGAAGCACAAACATTATACAATTTTTTTTTAATAAAAGTCAACATAAAATATTTATATGTACAAATTATTGGAATGTTAAAATTAAAGATCCATTAAAGGCACGATGAATTAATATAAACTGCACAAAAAAGTCAATCGCACAAGCACGAACTTTAACAAATCACACAAATATTATCTGTCAGGGCGCTGCTTCATAAAAGTTAGGAACGTGCCTTTTCTTTGTAAATGTTCATTTCTTTAATGTAGAAGTGTACAAAAAAATAGAAATGCAATAGACTTTTAAAAAAACTATAAAAACCCAAAAATCTGCATAAATATTAATCGCATAAAACCCTATGCATAGGATTTCATTTTTTTGTAAATATTTACAAAGAATCAAATGATCCTAGCATTTATGAAACAGCGCATGTCAGCAGAAAAAATTTTTGATTAACATATCTCGCCAACGAAATAGTCTATTTACATAATAATCATACCATTGTACAGCTATACACTAATAGCTATACATTAATATAAATTGAGCATTTTGTTAGCGGTATAGGCTCACCCTGAAACCTTTTCTGGCTACTGTAATTCCCTGGAAAACGGCGGACAACAAAATTTCACGATTTCACAGTTGTCGTCTCTGTGCTGTTATCCACAACAAACTGAAAACCATCCAGGGCGAAAAAATTTTCTATTACTCCAGGTTGGGCGATTTCAGCGCCCTCTATTTTCCTTTTCTACAACAAATTTTGCAATGTTTTTCATTTTTAAAGTTTTATTACATGATAATATTTACATATTACGTTTTTACATAATATTTAAATAATATATACTATACTTTTTGGAATTAACTTTTTATACTTTTTTTTATTAATATTTTAAAGCATGTTCTATTTAGAATTAAAATTCTCATAAACCTTTAACATTTCAAATTTTAGTTAATTTTTACCCACAAATAAAAAAAATGGACTATTGCTTAAAAATCTAATTTTTTGAAAGCTCAAAAACAAAAAAATTAAAAAAACTACTTTTTTTACTATTTGCTTCCAATTTGGCTTAGATATCAGAAATTTCCATAAAATTATATTTTTGGGGGCACCGCCATTAATATACGGGAAGGCTTGTTGATTTAGCTTGATTTTAAGATTAACTTTTTTACCTTGATTTTAAGGTTTAGCTTAGATTAATTAGAGAAATAAAGAGGACATCTACAGTTTATTGTTTAGGTTGTTCATGAGTTTTATCATGATAATTTTATAAGTTTACATGTTTTATCGAGATAAAACAATTAATATTTATACCGCGTTATTTTTTTGAAATTTAAAAAACTTACTGTTCTCCACTCCATTAGCATCGGGGTATTTTTCATGCCGAGATTTCGTTTGTACGCACTCCATGGATTTAAATTCCATCTAAAATTTCTTCTTAATAATATAAATTAAAAACAAAATGTGCTACTTTAGTACTTATTCATAAATTAGTCCAATTATATGTTTGTTTTCTAAAGGTGTAATTGTAGGTTAGTAGACAATCGTTGTTTTTATAAACCTTTCCAGTTTTTAAAAATTTTGTTAGATATTGATTTTTTTTTGTTGCTGCCAAACTACAATAAATGGAGATCGAATACTAACTTTAGGTAAGAATCTACTCTAAAACGAAATGATTAAATCTTTTTTTATTTAACGACAATGGATGTTTCCACCCCTAAATTCACATTAAAGAATTAATCTTAAATAATTTTTGAATTCGGTTAAAAAATACTTCATGTATACCTTCTATTACTAACCTCCCATACTTTAAATTTTATCCTTGGAATTTGCCGTGTATTTTGCGTTAAAAGTTTATAATGTCGTGTTTTTTTCTCGTATACGTTTTTTACGTTAAAAATCAATTAATATATATTAATTAATATATATTAATTAATTAATATATAATATAATTAATATAATTAATTATTAATATAATTAATATAATTAATATATAATTAATATATATTAATTAATAGTGACCTACTCAATAATATTTCCGACGAAGTGATGAATAAACGAGGTCGAGGGTGGCATTTGATCAACAAGAAAGTAAATGTACGGTATAACTAAAAGCCAAATTTTATTAGTAAAATATAATAAAACAGAACAATAAACAACTGATTATCATTTATGATTATGATTACTGATTATGAAAAATTTGCATAATCTTGCGTTTAAAATAGGCTGGATTTGATTGGCTATTTATAAAAAACCCAAAGAACTTACTTTTTTTAAGAGATATACAATGAAATAAACTTTTTCTTGTTTTTCGACAACTTTCTCTGAATACATAAAACCGGAGTTTCACAATAAGTTCTATTTGGCTGAGAAGTGAAAACTTTAGCCCAAGAATATCAAAATTAACTTAGCTTGACTTTTATCCAATAAGAACCAAATGACCCACTAAACTGAGATAACTTTTATTTATTTTGTAGTTTACTAACAAGGTCGTAATATTGTACAGCGTTTAAAATGTGTCCGGCTTTTTACAATAAAAAGACATCATTAAATAAGAAAAAAAACTTATTTTTTAAATTAAAAAAAATAAAAAAATCACCTCGTCTACAAACAGGGCACCAACTTGTCTGCGGGGGGACCGGATCTCCACAGAACAGAATATAAACGGGACCCGTTTTGGATTTCATGAGTTCATTCGCCCTCGTGAGCTAAATTGCCTCATTTTTAATCACATAATAATTAATTTACATACCGTGTCGTTTAATTTGCATAATTTATAAACGGCGCGCAACTGATTGAACGTTTAGTGGTCCATTTTATTTCGCCATTTTCCAACCAACGAATTGAAGTAACTCAACAATTGCGAACGCATTTTTTATACTTTAATCTCACAAAAAATGATTGCATAAAAATAATGATTGACGCGTGTAATCATTTTAAAATATGACTCCGTTTGATAATCGCAAAAAGTTTTCAAATTGATAATTTGTTGATATAGATATTGTAGGCAAAAGTTTTCGGCTTTTATTTCATTTGTATTTTCTGAAACGCAAAAATAGCATACCACTCACTTTTTTAGGTAAATGGTACTAAGCAAAGTAAAATAAACACCTGGCAAAATTTAAACTAAAATTACGAATTAATAGCCTGAACAGAATTATTTTTACATTGATAAAACTATTTAATATTGAATTTTTTTAAAGTTTCAATTGGATATTCTTTGAGTTTAATTATGAATTATGTTATGATGTTATTATGAAATTTTTTATAGTTTTGAAAGTTTTTATAAACACTAAACACATTAACAAATAACAAATAAAACACGATAAAACAAACAAACACTACAAAGGAAACAAATAGTTTTTTTATGATTTAATAATTTATTAAAAGTGTTTACGAAGCTGCTAATGCTATAATTCTAATCAGTTTGCTATCTTTTGCTTGTTTTATGTTTTCATCCAATTTTCCCATTATCGCATATTTTTCTTTTAATGTTCTATCTATATCTGTTAGATAAATATACGCAGCTATTCTTCCACTTATATAGTTTTATATGCTTCAAAATTAGGTTGGTAGTTTTTTAATTTTGAAATATATATAATATTTTGTCCATAAATTGTATTCTTGCCATCTCCTTTATAATTCGTCATGTGTTTTTGATAGTAATAGATATTCTTCCATGTTAATATGTACTTCTATTTTTTCCATAAATTCAAAATACTGTTTCACTTTTTTTCCAGAATGGTTTTATGGATGTGCATTGATAAAAGAAATGTTCTAATGTGTCTACTTTTTCAATTCTACAGAATTTACAGATCGGACTTTCCCTTATTTTATAACGATATAGTCATTTTTTGTTGCTATAATTCTGTGATTTATTAAATTGAAAAACCCTTAATTTTGTTTCATCAGTTACTTTTCTTATTAATCTGAATTTTTCTTCCCAGTACTTTGGATGTTTTTCTCCGATTACAGCTTCCCATTTTCTTATTGCGTTAGGATCCAGTATCATTTGTTCATTGATAAATTTTGTTTTGATTGTTTCATAAGTGTTATATACAGATATTGTTATTTTGTTAGCATTTCCTTTTGACCCATTATTAATTTTGTTCTTCCAAAAATATGGTAAAACTGATATAATTTGATTTAATATCATTGTATTAATTTGTTTTATATTATATTTCATTTTAATTTCTTCCATTTACCCATTGGATCCATTAAATTTTTTATTTTATCACAATTATTTTCTTTTAGTTCCTTTAAAAAAACCTTTTCTATTAATAAGTATGTTTCTGTTACTTATTTACATTATCTTCTATTATATTTTCAAACTCTTGTATCAATGCGTTTTTTTACTTATTTATTTCTTCGCATACTTTTAAGCCTTATGGATAATATTCTGATATATTATTTACGTTAAATTTTAGAAACTGAATTTTAAAACTGCTTTCCAATAGATAATCTATTTTTTTAAAATTTAAATGTTTTTTAAACTTTTCACTTATAAAAGTATACCTTTTTGCATCTGGATTTACTGCTATTTTTCTAATTATTTTTAATTTTGCCATTTTATTCATTATATATATATATATACATGGAAGCTTAATTCCCCATCTATTATAATCTAGAATCATTACATCTCTTCTTATTTTTGCTACTTTTGATTGCCATACGTATTGTTTTATGTATTGATCTATCTTTTTTAGTATTTT
>JASAMX010016513.1:0-33098 GCA_030248175.1 Microlaimidae sp. YZB2_3
AATAAACTTTTAATCTAATTAAAACCAGAAAAAAGGGCAGGGGTGATGAAAATTTGAAACAAAAATTTTGCATTTAAAAAATTTGGGCAGCATAACACCTTAGGGGGCAGTGGGGGGCAGCCACTTTTCAGGTTAAAATTGAATTATAAAAACAGTTTTTAACTAAATATAGAATAAATAAACTTTTTAATTGAATTAAAACCAGAAAAAAGAGGCAGGGTGATGAAAATTTGAAAAAAAAATTTGCATTTTAAAAATTTGGGCAGCATAACACCTTAGAGGGCAGTGGCAGCCATTTTTCAGGTTGAAATTTAATAATAAAAACAGTTTTTAACTAAATATACAATAAATAAACTTTTTATTTGGAATTAAACCAGAAAAATGGACAGGGGGTGATGAAAACTTGAAACTAAATTTAGCATTTTAAAAATTTGGGCAGGATAACACCTTAGGGGGCAGTGGCAGCCACTTTTCAGGTTAAAATTGAATTATAAAAACAGTTTTTAACTAAATATAGAATAAATAAACTTTTTAATTGAATTAAAACCAGAAAAAGGGGCGGGGGTGATGAAAATTTGAAAAAAAAATTTGCATTTTAAAAATTTGGGCAGCATAACACCTTAGAGGGCAGTGGCAGCCATTTTTCAGGTTGAAATTTAATAATAAAAACAGTTTTTAACTAAATATAGAATAAATAAACTTTTTAATTTAATTAAAACCAGAAAAAAGGGCGGGGGTGATGAAAATTTGAAACAAAATTTTGCATTTTAAAAATTTGGGCAGCATAAAACAAACAAAAAAAAAAAAAAAAAAAAACACCTTAGGGGGCAGTGGCAGCCACTTTTCAGGTTAAAATTGAATTATAAAAACAGTTTTTAACTAAATATAGAATAAATAAACTTTTTAATTGAATTAAAACCAGAAAAAAGGGTGGGGGGTGATGAAAATTTGAAACAAAATTTTGCATTTTAAAAATTTGGGCAGCATAACACCTTACGATGCAGTGGCAGCCACTTTTCAGGTTGAAATTTAATAATAAAAACAATTTTTAACTAAATATAAAATAAATAAACTGTTTAATTGAATTAAAACCAGAAAAAAGGGCGGGGTGTGATGAAAATTTGAAACAAAATTTTGCATTTTAAAAATTTGGGCAGCATAACACCTTAGGGGGCAGTGGCAGCCACTTTTTAGGTTGAAATTTAACAATAAAACACAGTTTTTAACTAAATATAGAATAAATAAACGTTTTTAATTGAATTAAAACTAGAATAATGGGCAGGGGTGATGAAAATTTGAACCAAAATTTTACATTTTAAAAATTTGGGCAGCATAACACCTTAGGGAGCGATGGCAACCACTTCCTACGTTGAAATTAAACAATAAAAAAGTTTTTAACTAAATATAGAATAAATAAACCTTTTAATTAGATTAAACTAGAAAAACGGGCAGGGGGTGATGAAAATTTAGAAACAAAATTTTATTTAGCAATTAGAAAACTTGGCAGCAGCAGAACCACCACATGCCAAAAATAGGCAATTATTGGTCATAAATGGGTTTATAAAACTTTGCGTAAAGTGTAAGTTCCAAAAATAACTTCAAAATTAAGGTCTACGTCTCCTATTTAGGGTAAAAAATCTTTTATATACATATTTTACTAGTGGATTCATCAAATCGATAATTGGTACACGTATGGGACTTGGGTACCTAATCTTGATACCTGGGTCACAACAAGCTGATTGCATACATTACAATAAAAGTTTACAAAATTAACCTTTTTAGTAAATGTAGTATCATTTAACTATACCATTTAATAATTAGACACATATGTGTTAATACTAATAAGTAGGCTTCAACGTTTTTTTATAAAATTTGAGTATAATTATACGACTTTGGTTGGAAATTTTTATTTCAAATATTGATTATAAAATGTTTTGGATGTCACTATTCTAATCAACATCTCAATAAAAGTTAGATTAATACCACAGGAGATTTTATATTTTATCAAAATTTGCAAAAAAATATTTATGAATTACAGTAAATATTCAAAATTTTTCCTTTATAATAATCATTATTTAACCAAAAACGGTTAATTCTGGCCAATTTTTATTCTTTTTTTGGAAACAGTTTGTACTAAAAGTATATATAGCAATTAACAAACAAGTTCGACTTTTTAGAGTTGTTTCAATAAGATTTTATGCCAAAACAAAGTAGGCCAGCAGCTGAACACGAAAAAAAAAGAAAAAAAGAGTGATATGTCCTTCTCATAATGAACGAAGTGCATGGCATATCCCATTTAAACTAATTTCAATGTTCTTTGTTCAATTTACATTAATGCGCGCACCGAGTTTTTTTTTCCAAAGTTTTGAATCTTTGCGCCGCCACATGTCACCGGACGGCAGGCCCTGACTATGGATATTTTCGTTTTTGTTTTTAAAAAGCGTGTCCAGTCCTTCTAACTTTAGAAGTCCATGGTTAGCCTCATTTTAAAATCATAAAAAATAAAATTATCAAAAATTGGTCAATTAGATTTTTTTTCGTCCTAGTTGGGATTGACTTTGTTTCGTGACGGAATTACAAAAAACTAAGAAAAAATATACAAAGCTCTATAGCCATTGGCTGAATATTTGGTTATTTGGTCAAGCCACATTTCCTAATTTAAAAAAATGACAACGCCAAATTTTGTTGTTCCATTGGCCGACGAGGAATTAGAAATTCCCACTGGTGATAATTATTGTGTGTCAGAATTTTACGAACCTGATGAGCTTTTGGACAAGCTTAAAGGTACTTCTTGTGTTGCTAAACGTTTTTTTTAGACTTTATCAATCAAAAAATTTCAGACCTGTGCACGATCTGAAAAGGACCCCTACCCGAAATTGCAGTGGCTGTCCCCCGGTTTATTTCCCCCTGCCCAAAAATAAAAAAATACCCCAAAATTATGGCGCTATTTTTGACCTATTATGACGCCATCATCGCAAAATTTTTGCAGTTTTTACCTTTTTTCGATGCCTTTTAAATAATTTTTTTACTTAAATTTAACCTTTTTTGTCCATTTTTTTCTCTGTTTCCTTTTTGTTTCCCTTTTTTCTCTTCTTTTATTCGCTTTCTTCCCTGTTTGTTTAAGAAGAAAAAAAGGAGAAATAAAAAAGAAAGGAAAAGGGAAAAAAGGGGCAAAAAAAAGCGAAAATAAGGTAAAAATAGGTCTAAAATAGCTTAAATTGCATTGAAATAGGCTAAAAACTGCAAAATTTTTGCAATGATGACGTCATAATAGATAAAAAATTGTGTCATAATTTTTGGGTACTTTTTCATTTTTCCGCGGGGGGGGGGGGGCAATAAAACGGGGGGGGGGGGCAAATCCTCCAATAAAGCGGGATGGGGCATTTTCAAACCGTGCACAGGTCTGCGTTTTGTTCCCCCGTTTCAAAAAAAATACCACCCATTTTGGAATTGCCCTCCAATAAAACCTCCGGGGGAAGCATAGGTGTTTTTGGGTGCGGGGGAGCAAGGAGTCCACTTCCCCCCGGGGCCAAAATTTTGGACGTTATTGTTTAATTTAAGTTTGGATTTCAACAGCGTTATTTTGTTTTTTTTTTTAAATAGTCAAAAGGGGGGGGGGCATCTCCCGCTGGGCATGCAAACCTGTGCGGTACGATTCCCATACGCGTCCCAAAATCCGATTTGACCGATATTAAGGTAAAATACGCATATAAAACATCTTTGTACACTAAATCGGACACGCAGACTTTGTTTTGATGGTTATTTTTAAGATTTGGCCTTATCGAAAAGAGTTATGAACTAATTTATTTTAAAAAATAACGTTTTTAGCATATGCAATTTATGATGTTAATAAAAAAACTGTAAATACACAAATTAAATTAAAAACTATGTTTTAACAATGCTAAAAGACCGAAAACTTAATAAATTTTCAAAAAAATAAAAAAACTCGAAAGTTACATGGACCACCAAAAACATGGACAACAATTTTTTTTGGCTTTAAACGCTAATTTATACTTAGTTTTTCACCGAATTATTGTTCCTTAATTTGTAATATATGTTATTTTTATTAAAATAAGTTGTTTTTCAAAAATGTGAATTTTTTCACAACTAAAATTTGATGGGTATTTGAACGGTTATTATAAAAAAATTGGTTGTTACAATGAAAAAAAAATAAACGTATATTTGTAACTGCGAGACACTGTGTAATACAAAAAAATATTAATTTAATTAAAGGCTTAATAAAACAATTTCCTAATAACACAAATTGTACACGCCAAATTAGAGCAATTTTTGGGTATAAATCGGCCTATAACTTCTAATAAAAAGTTCAATTCTCAAAAATAACCACAAAAATTAAGTCGGGTCCAATTTAGGGTACGAAGATGTTTTATAAGTGTAATTTACCTTAGGGTCGGTCAAATCGAATTTTGGGACGCGTATGGTAATCCTACTGACCTGTGCACGGTCTGGAAATGCCTCCCGTCCCGGATATAAGTGCGCTCCCTCCTCCCCTGCCCTAAAATGGAGAGGAAAAATACTCAAAAAATTATGACGTCATTTTTGACATATTATGACGCTATTTTTGCGAAATTTTTGCAATTTCAACATATTTTATTGCATTTTAAGCAATTTTAGATCAGCGTTTTATTGCCACACTCGTTTAAAAAAATGTGCCCCCCTCGTGCCCTCCCTATTTTGGCATTGCCCCCCAATGAAACCCCCAGGGGTGGGAGGCAGCGCACAGGTTTGGGCACGACACTGGGTGGAGTATTGGTACTGCACGTCGTAAAAGTATGCTGACATCTATCCTACAAACCAGTTGTTTCATAGTACTCTAAACCCCAATTTTTTCTTGGAAACAGGAATAAAAAGCTTTAAAGAAAGAGTATTTGTAAAAGAGTATACCACTCAGACCTGTGCACGGTCTGAAAATGCCCCCCCCCGTTTTATTGGAGGATTTGCCCCCCCCCCGTTTTTATTGCCCCCCCCCGCCAAAAAATGAAAAAGTCCCCTAAAAATATGACGCCATTTTTGACCTATGATGACGCCATCATCGCGAATTTTTTGCAGTTTTTAGCCTATTTTTAATGTACTTTTAAGCCATTTTTAGACCTATTTTTTACCTTATTTCCGCTTTTCTTTTTTGTCCCTTTTTTCCCTTTTCCCTTCTTTTTTTCTTTTTCTCTCCTTTTTTTCTCTTTTTTTTCTTTCCCCCCTGCTTGCCCCCCCTCTCCGTTTCATCTGCCCCCCCCCCCCTTTCAAAAAAGTTGCCCCCCCCCCCGTCCCCCCCCGTTTTGGAATTGCCCCCCCCCGTTTTAACCCCGGGGGGGGGGCAGTGCACAGGTCTGACCACTGATCTTGCAGGAACACTTTACCTATTCATGTACATGGTTAAATAAAAATTTAGTCTCAGGCGATTCAACTAAATTCTTGAACACAGGCCTCAGAACGGGTAAACATCACGCGCAGTATAGAGTCTGGCGTGAAAGCTGCTAGCATGTTTAGGTATTAATTTTGAACGAAATCTTTAATTATGGGAGGCAATTGGTTTTCGCTACTTTCTTCCTGACTAGTCCAGTTGTCCTACCTTAGTTCCCGATATTAGCATAACTTACCAAGGGGGAGATATGTTTGGGCAATGCAACAACTCCACAAAAAACCGCAAAATACAAAAAAATATATCAAAATATGAAGTGAATTGTGTTATTATGATGCTATGCTTTGCTAATTATCTTAAATTTTAACTGTTTAGGATTTGGTAGAGTTATTCGAGAAAGCAATACTTTGGCTACCGAACTGAACTCGAATTTTGATATTTTTTATTCGCTTTTAAAGTAAGTTTATTTTTCAAACTTTTGAAATACACCCTCCCTGCACTGCACTTAAACGTTAAGAAGGGAAATTTTTTTTAAACGGAATAGATGAACGAACGAGGGTAGTCAATTATGGCAAGACAAAACTATCAAAAATTAATCATAAAGGCCAAAAAACAGAGCAGAAAATTAAAATTAAAATTTTTTCTTAAAATAAGCTAAATATGACAAACATTTAGCCGAAATAAATCAAAAACTTTTTTATAAGAAAAGGGAACATCAAAACAAGAGGACCGAGATTCACAGAGCGAGGTATACCCCGGGTATGTATATTACAGTATATTTGGGGTAGTAGACGATACTAAAATATTATTAAACGATAAGAAGTTATAAAAATCATGATTTAAACCGATTATTTGCATAAAAAATGATAAACTTTTTAATCTCTATTAAATAATTGTAAAGCTATAAAAAAATTTCTCTAAAAAACAAGTATTTTGCGAACAAAAAAAAACAGAAAAATTTGGAAACGGTGCGCGATCATGTTTCATTTTAGTTTTTTGTTTGAAAAATACTTGTTTAAAATATATTTTATATTATATATAATTTTTTTCTATCACTTTGTTACAAGTTTACAATTGTCTAGCAGAAATTTAAATGTTTAACACTTTTTTATGCAAATAGTTCATGTAAATTATGCTTTTTATATGTTTTTTATTGTTTAATGAAATTTTATTATCGTCTACTCCGGGTATACTGTAATTAATATTACCGTAATATACTCGGGATAGACATATCCTGAGTGTACCTCGGGTATACCCCGCTTTGTGGATCTCGGCCGAAAGGATGTGTACAAGCCACGCAAAAAACGAGGAGTTGGCATAACCCGACCGGCCAGACCAAGCACAGATCTTTTTTATTTATTTTTTTAGATCAGCAAGCAATCAAGGAACAGTGTATATTTATTCGTGGTGTATAGTGTATTAGTTTGCTCTTTAGTTATTGTCAATCCGTGTGGCCACACTGAGAAAAAAATTATATTAACGGACGGTTAACGAGTTACTAAACATTAATACCGCTTATGTGAGAAACTAAAGGTTTACTTTTAAAAGAAGCGAACTACGCATAAAAAGACATTCACTTCTCTAAATTTTAAATTTTGCAATAATTATAAAAAAGTTCAAAAATATCAGCTTTAATAAACGGGGCTTGGTTTTTTTATACAACTTTCTCATAATTAGCATGTTTATATTTTTAAAATATGTAGATTTAAAAAAAAATATCTGTCGATTCTTTTAAAATTAAACTTTGGTTGTTCAATGGTAATACCCGAATAACAAAGCAGCAAAAAAAACACACCAAATTTAAAACTGCATGCAAAAATGGGTTTTAAAATAACTATTTAGTTTATTTGTCAAGGTTGTGGCTCATTGGCAGAGAAGTGTTGGTTTGTGACAGTAAATTTTGACCTAAATTCATACCCAAAATTTCGCTCGGAAGGGGGGGGGGGAAGGCGGGAGGGGGTCAATTTAGATGTCCAGAGGGGAGTAAGGTGTCAAAATTTAAAAATTTTGGGGGGGGGGGAGGGGCCCCTAGATTTTTTTCTAGGGGGGGTTCCAAATTTCGAGGCTAGGGGGATAGGTAGACCCCCCGGTATTCCCCCTTTGATTCCCGATTGAGACACGCTGCAGCGTGATATGATAACATAATATTAAATTGATTATTTTGTTAATATTGTTATTTGTAGTATTTGGGAGCACAGTAAGTGCTTGATAAAATCAACTTTTCCCTTGCATGTCTTGCTTTAGACAAAATAAATTTTTTCTAACCGTTAATACTTTTCAGAAATGAACTGATTTAAAAAAAAATAAATTTTTTGGAACCCCCTAGCAGGATTTCGATTAAGTTTTAAGATAAGAAAGATTTATTTGTCAATAAAATAAAATGAAATAAAATAAATTGACAAAAAGGCAAGTAAAGGTAGATATATATTATAAGAATAATACACAATACACTAATATACTGCCTAAAAAGGAAAAACTTTGCAGAAATTAGTCAAATTTGCAGTTTCGAGTCTAGTTTTAAACAACGACAAAGATTTACAATTTATAATGCTTTGATCTAGACTATTTCAAATGCTTACTACACGTTGCGAGAAAAAATATTTTTGGCAATCAAGCTTGTACTTTTCTACTAATTTTAGTTTTTGGTTATGACCACGTAAGCTGTAAGGATTTGTATCGAGATCAAAAAATTCTCTATAATCTACATTAATCAGTTCATTTAACATGTTAAAAACCATACATAAATCAGATTCAAATCAGGTAAACACCCCCCCTAGCTTTTTGACCGTGTTCATCTATGACACACTCAGCAGCAACCGGGGGTGCTACTTGTATTGATTAAACCATTTTTGGTCTGGAGAAAAAAACTAAATCAAGACAATTTTGGTTTCTCGTTGGCTCATTTATCAGCTGAAATAGGTTATTTTGAACACATACATTAAGGAAATTTTGACTACACACATTACCGTGATTTTCTAAGCTATCCCAGACAATTTTTGGAAAATTAAAATCACCAACGAGAACAAAAGGGTTTTTTACACTATTTACATGATCAATCAATTTGCATAATGAGTTAGTCAAAGTTTCACTCAGTGTATTTACTGGTGGAAAGTATACACTTAGCAATCGGAGAGTTTCAAAACTATTTAGAATAATATCTACACAAACATGTTCAATTTCTTTAAAAATTACAGATGTCTGCACTGATACACAATTTAACTTATGAAGAATCTTGAATATGAAGAAATTTAACTTTTCTTCGGAAGAATCTAGCATTGCAAAAATTAGGTCGGCGGTCCCATCACGAAACAATGTTCCTCTCAAATTAAATGCATTTAGTTGTATTATTTTTGAAATTACAAATACTACAAATAATTTTATTAATATTTGTTCTGTAGAAATGTTTTAGGCTAAAATTATTTATAAAAACATCATTCACTAAATTTAACCGGCGCGTTATCCTTGTTAATAATGAGTTAGGCGTTGAAAATTATTTTTTTGGTGTAGTGGTAAGGAAAATTATTTTTCAGTGTAACCTGATACTTACATCGATTGGTACTTTTTAGGCATGGTGATCAAGTTGAACCCGGTGTTAAAGTTGTTGCTTGGAAACAACTTTTAAAATGTAAGTGACTTTAATTGAAAAAAAAAATCATTTAGTTTTTATATTTTTTGTAAGTCGTCAATAGTGTTGTAAAAAGTAAATTTCGACTCTTTTAAGTGAAAGAAAAAGTGATTTGAAAAATTTTAATTTAAGTAAAGTAAAAATAAAAGTAATTTTTGATTTTTAATTTAAGTAAAGTAGAAGTAACAGTCAAAATTTTATTTACGTAAAGTAAAAGTAAGACCTATTTTTTTAAGTAAAACAATTTGACTGAAAGTATAAAAAAAAGTTATTTTTAAACAGAGAAAACAACGGTTTTTAGAGCTCCAGAGCTCCGTTTTAAAGTTTTTTGCTACTTTCATGCAGACCTGCGCACAGTTTGAAAATGCCCCACCCCCGCTTTATTGGAGGATTTACCACCCGTTTTATTGCCCCTGAAAATGAAAAAGTACCCAAAAATTATGGCGCCATTTTTTGCTTATTATGACGCAATTATCGCAAAATTTTTGCAGTTTTTAGCCGATTTCAATGCATTTTAAGCCATTTTAGACCTATTTCTACCTTATTTTCGCTTTTCTTGTCCCTTTTTTTGCGTTTCTCTTCTTTTTTTCTCCTTTTTTCTCTTTTTTTCTTTTTCCCCTGCTTGCTCCCCCCGTTTAATTGCCACCCCCAGTTTAAAAATATTTGCCCCCCTCCGTGCCCCCCGTTTTGGAATTGCCCCCCCAATAAAACCCCCAGGGAGGAGTGCACAGGTCTGGTTTTATGTATAAATTTTTATTTCAATAAGTTTTTTGGTCTAAACAAAGTGTGTCAATCGCTTTACAACAAATCCATAGGAAATCTAGAAATCTATTCGTTGAAATTACTCAAATTTTACTTAAATTGATTTAAGTATTTTCGAGAAAACATCCAAGTAAGAGCGAAAGTTAAAGTAATTGAAATTTCAAAAGCCGAGTAAGAGTAAAAGTAAGTGAAAGTTAAAAGTCAAGTAAATTTATAATAATCTAAAATCCGTTACTTTTATTAGTTTAGGTAAAAGTAAAAATAACTTTTTACAACACTAGTCGTCAAACTCAAAACTATCAAATTCTAACAGTTTATTAAAATCTAAATTTTAAACAAAAAATAATTGACGGTTTTATTAATAAGCTTAAAATATTATAAATAAAAAAAATTGCCAATTATATAAAATTTAAAATAGAATTCATGTTTTTAAGAGTTTCACATGAAACGTGTTTTTAAGTTTCACAGAAACCATGACACAGAAAATTACGCCGAATAAACCCTTTAATTTTAAAAGTTCGGCAGTTCGGTTTCGATAATAATGCATAATATGTTTAAAAAATATGTTTTTTCTTTTATTATTACCATTATTATTTAAAGCAGTTAAAGATTTTTGGTCATGGCTTACCTTGCCCACCTATCCATTGATTTTAAAAATGACTAAGGTATAGTGAAATCAGACCAATTTTAAATGTATTCTTTTTTGAAAATAATAGACATTTCTTGAACTAAGTTTTTATTTTATAAATTTATCTACCATGGCATAAAACTTCTTTAGCAGTCTCCTCAAGCTCAAATCCTAGTTTATTTTTGAAATTTACGCACGTGGACGTGATCATCTGATATTTTGTCAATATTAAAAAAATAGATGTATTATAAAATGCTTTACCGGTATGTAGAATATAAACTATAATTTATGTCTTATTACATTTTATATTTTAAATTTAAAATAGGTATAGCACATCGTGACGGTAAGTGAACAAATAATTGTGTAAACCATAGGTGGACAGGGTAAAGGTTTTGTCAATGCACAGCGAATATAAGTTCTAGAGGGGTATCTTCTTTAATGTTTTAAAACTTAGAGTAGAAAAAAGGATGAGGACATCAATAGGTGAGCACGGTCCCGGAAGCTAGGGGGTGTGTTCAATGGTGGCCAGGGGGGGAGCAAATCGCAGTATATATTCATGAAGGGGTGTCCCAAGAGGGTCTAGAACATACATGGGCGAGTTGGTCTGAAGTGGGGGGGGGTGACGGAGAAGGGAGGGGGGAGGGTTAAAGCATACATGGGCAAGCTGGTCCGGAGTGGAGGGGGTTAAACCCCAAAATAAGGGGGGGGGGGTTAAAATCCGAGAAACGCAAAATACTCATATCTTTTTTTTTCTGGAGTGTATTTTACCCATATCTTTTTTCAATTTTGAAGGAAAAATAGGTAAAAAAACGCTAATTTTAGGTTAAAAAGCCCTTTTTATAGCATTTTTGAGCTTTTTATTATTGCTTAAAACATTCATTTTGACCTCAAAACTTAAGTTTGGAGGCAATTAGAAGTCATTTTAAAGACATTTTTTTCATTTTTCTAAAATTGGGAGGGGGTTAACTTTTTGTCCCCCCCACTTCTGAGTGGGGGGGGGGGTTAAACCATACATGGGCAAGTTGGTCCGGAGTGGGGGGTTAAACCCCAAATTAGGGGGGGGGGGTTAAAATCCGAGAAACGCAAAATACCCATATCGTTTTTTTCTGGAATGCATTTTACCCATATCCATACCCCCCACTCCTAAGTAGGGGGGGGGGGTTAAACCCTCCTCAGAATTTGGGGGGGTTAACCCCCACAACCCACCCCCCTCGTGCCCATGTATGGGTTAAAGTGTTGAACCCCGATTGGGGGTAGGGAGGTTAAATCCATAGACAGACAGACCTGTGCACGCGGTCTGGAAATGCCCCCTCCGCTTTATTGGAGGATTTGCCCATTCTTTTTTATTGCCCCCCCCCCCCCGACAAAAAATGAAAAAGTACCCTAAAATTATGACGCCATTTTTGACCTATGATGACGCCTTTATCGTGAATTTTTTTCAGTTTTTAGCCTATTTTAATGTATTTTAAACCATTTTAGACCTATTTTTCACCTTATTTTTGCTTTTTTATCCTTTTTTCTTTTTTTCTTTTTTTTTCTTTTTTGTTTTTTTTCCTCATTTTTTTTCTTGCTCCCCTGCTTGCCCCCTCCCCCGTTTTATTGCCCCCCCCGTTTCAAAAAAGTTGCCTCCCCCGTTTTATTGCCCCCCGTTTCAAAAAAGTTGCCTCCCCCGTGCCTCTCTCATTTTGGAATTGCCCCCCCCCCAATAAAACCCAGGGGGGGGGCAGAGCACACGTCTGCATAGATGTTTTGGGGGGACAGAGGGGTTCACCCCTAGAGCCAAAATTTTGCGCCCCCCCCCAGAAAAAAATCCAGGGCCCCCTCCCCCCCCAAGCATAGGTGAGAACGGTCGGGGAAGCTAGGGGGGGTGGTTACCCGGGGTGAATCGAATTTTGAATTCTAGGAGGGGGGTCCGGACTCCTCCCTAGCTTTTATAGGGGGTCGATCCGGGGTGCGAAATTTTGAAATCTAGAGGGGGGTCACGCGGGGTCGGGTGTCCAAAGCGAAACAGTTTTAAACCATAATAACTTTGATAATTGTTCTTTTTATAGGATAATACTACATTTTCTTGAATAAAAATTCATATTCATGTATAAAAAGGGTGTAAAAGCATGAATATTTGATGAAAATTCACGTTTTTGGAAGAAAATTTAGTACAAAAAAGGTACCCAAAATTTTCTCAAAGGGGAGGGGGGGTCAGATTTCAAATTATAGAGGGGGGTCAGGGTTAAAAAATTCAGAAATTTGGAGGAAGGGGGCCCTAGATTTTTGTCTAGGGGGGTCCCGAAATTTCAAGGCTAGGGGGTAGACCCATACATGGGCAAGTTGGTCCCGAGTGGGGGGGTTAAACCCCAAATTAGGGGGCGGTTAAAATCCGAGAAACGCGAAATACTCATATCGTTTTTTTTTCTGGAGTGTATTTTACTCATATCGTTTTTCGATTTTGAAGAAAAAATAGGTAAAAAACGCTGATTTAAGGTCAAAAAGCCCTTTTTATTGCATTTTTGAACTTTTTATTGCTTAAAACATTCATTTTGACCTCAAATCTTAAGTTTGGGAGGCAGTTAGAAGTCATTTTAAACACATTTTTTTCTTCATTTTTCCAAAATTGGGGGGGTAACTTTCTTCCCCCCCCCCCCACTTCTGAGTGGGGGGGAGGGTTAAACCCCCCTCTCAGAATTTGGGGGGGGTTAACCCCCCACCCCCCGTGACCATGTATGGGTGGACCCCACCCTGCCCTTTCCCCCTTTCTCACCTATGCCCCCAAGGCTCGGGAGCGGTCCGGCCTGAACGAAGCTGACCCCCCCTCCCCCCCTTTCCCGACCAATTTAGAAGCATAATTTTTTTTATTTACTATCAAAACACGTTTTTTTAGTTAAAAACAGTGTTTAAATACAAGGTTGTTGTACGTCGGCCACACCTGGCAGTTTTCCTCCATCTAGCAAACCAGTGGACAAATACAGCTCTATCTTTTTTGTTTGGAGTTTGTACCACTGGCCTTGCAGGAACACTTACTCTGCTCATGTACGATTTTGATCAGTATCAGGCGACATAAAAATCCTTTAGACGAAGACCTCGGAATGAGTAAACACTGCATGCAGTGAACACTAGCGGTAAAGGTTACCAACATCGTTATTAATGTTGGGGGAAGAGTTACTAGGTTGATCGTGCACCTATGGCGTTGCTCACCTTTCACTGCTAAAAATCACTAACAAAATACAATATCAGACCTGTGCACGATCTGGAAATGCCTCCCCCGTTTAATTATAGGATTTGCCCCTCTTTTTATTGCCCCCCCCCCCCGCCAAAAAATGAAAAAAACACCCTAAAATTATGACACCATCATCGCAAATTTTTTGTAGTTTTTAGCCTATTTTAATGCATTTTAATCCATTTTAGATCTATTTTTACTTTATTTTCGCTTTTTTGGTCCTTTTTTCCCCTTTTCCTTCTTCTTTCTCTTTTTTCTCCTTTTTTTCTCTTTTTTTTTCTTTCCCTCCTGCTTGCCCTCCCCCCGTGTTATTGCCCCCCTCCCGTTTCAAAAAAGTTGCCCCTGCGTGCCCCCCCGTTTCAAAAAAGTTGCCCCTGCGTGCCCCCCCGTTTTGGAATTGCCCCCAATAAAACCCCAGAGGGAGCAGTGCACAGGTCTACAATATTGTGTAATAATTAGAATCAGTGGCGTGCCCAGGATTTTATTTCGGGGGGGGGGGTAATAAATACTAACCCTGAAGGGGGACTGAGGGGCGGCAGCCCCCCAGTAATGGGAGTTTTGGGGGCGCGAGCCCCTTGTCAGGGGGGTCCGGGGGGCAGAATGCCCTCGGGGGGAAAATTTTTTAATCAAGGCGCTAAAATACACTAGAAATTTTAATTCCAAATTCTCTATAATATTAAACTGATTGAATATAAATTCAACACATATATACATGGGCACGGGTGGGAGCGGGAGGGGAGGGTTGGGACCGGGGGTTACCCCACCCCAATTTTGAAAAAATAAAGTAAAAAATTAAAATGACTTCTAGCTGCCTCAAAACTTAAGTTTTGAGATCAAAATGGATGTTTTAGGTGATAAAAAGCTTAAAAATGCTATCAAAGGGCTTTTTGACCTAAAATTAGTGTTTTTTATATGCCTATTTTTCTTCAAAATTGAAAAAAGAATAGAGTAAAATGCACTCCAGAAAAAAAAACGATATGGGTAAAATGCTTTTCTCGGATTTTAACTCCCCCCCCTAATTTCGGATCGTTTAAACCCCACACTCCGAACCAACTTGCTCATGTATGGACTTTAACACTCTTGAAAAATAAAACAAAATATGGTATTTTGCCCCCACCAAGCCAAACTCTGCCCACCTATGGTATGGGTGTGTGATTTTTTTTTAAGTTCACAAAAGTAGTTGTTATTTGGTTTCTATTTTTACAGCTAAAACTGGCATGCCTGCTATGTACTGGCTTGCTTTAGAATGGTAACAAGATTTAGCTTGCTCACTTTTGGTGTTTTAAATGCAAGTTTAGAGATCTGTGCACGGTCTGTAAATGCCCCTCCCCCCGGAATATTAGTGGCTGTGTGGCCATAGGTGGGCTGGGTAGCCTCCTGGATTTGGGGGTATACCCGACCGCCGACCCCCAAAATTTGGGGGGAGGGAGGGGTTGCCCAAAATTTTTTGGGGTATGCCTAAAATACCCCATTTTAAGTGTTTTTAGTACTATGGCCCCCCAATATTGAGGGAGGGGTGTCCGGGGTACCCATAGGTGGGCAGCCTCTCGGATTTTGGGGGGGCTCAAATTTTAGGGGGGTGTCCAGCAAGACCCAAATTTTGAAGGGGGGTGTACCCAATATTTCCGCGCTGCCATAAAATTAGCTTAAAACGCGTAAAAAAACGTAAAACAAGCCTATAAATGCTTTAAAACTGTGTAAGATTATAATAAGACCTTATTGCAACTTATAAATTTTATTTTTTTTTTTAATTCTTTTAATAATAATGTGCAGTGGCGTAGTCAGGATTTCATTTCAGGGGCGTCGGTCTGGGGGGGAGAAAAAGTGTTGTCAAAGCGGCGCGAAGCGCCGCCGCCTGCGCCGCGTAGCGGCGCCAGCCGACGCGAAGCGTCAACCGGGGGGTCTGGGGCATACATGGGCAAGGTGGTCCAGAGTGGGGGAGGGGCGGGTTAAACCCCAAATTAGGGGGGGGGTTAAAATCCGAGAAACGCAAAATACCCATATCGTTTTTTTTCTGGAGTGCATTTTACCCATATCGTTTTTCGATTTTGAAGGAAAAATAGGTAAAAAACGCTAATTTAAGGTCAAAAAGCCCTTTTTATTGCATTTTTGAGCTTTTTATTGCTTAAAACCTTCATTTGAACCTCAAAACTTAAGTTTGGAGGCAGTTAGAAGTCATTTTAAAGACATTTTTTTTCTTCATTTTTCCAAAATTGGGGGGGGGGTTAACTTTTTCTCCCCCCCCCCCCCACTTCTGAGTGGGGGGGTTAAACCCCACTTCTCAGAATTTGGGGGGGTTAACCCCCCCCCCAACCCCCCTTCCGTGCCCATGTATGGTCTGGGGGGTGTCCCCCCAGCCGCCGGAGGCGAAAATTTTTTAAAATATATACTAAAAACGGCTTAAAAATCGTCTCCTGGTGATCGCGTGAACATACATTTTACTTTTGTTTTTTTACCTAATTTCTACATAATTTTCTGTGATCTTAAAAATTCAGTCAGGGGGGTTCGAGGGGAACAATGCCCCCCGGAGGAGAAAATTTATAATTTGAGGCGCTAAAATACACTAGAAATTTTCCAAATGATACTAATTACAAAATTTAAGGTTTTTTATAGCTATACTATACATTTATAACATGTGTTTAAAACGTTAAAAAAAGGATAATAGTGTTTATAGTAGTTTTATTAAACATGTATGCCTTAACTACTGAATGGGATAATCGATTTGCAATTGAAAAACTAAGATAAATTGCCAATTTAAACTGCCCGCGTAGCGGGGAAATTTAAACTGCCTGCGTAGCGGGGGAATTTAAAGGTAATAAAAGGTAATGAACGGGGAAATAAGGCACGGAAAAATTTTTTAGTCCTTTTATATCACTTAAAAATTTTTCTTGGGGTGGCTACTTGGGGGGGGGGGTGTCCCCGACTACCCCAAATTTAGGGGGGGGGGGTGTCAGCAAAATCCGAAATTTTGGGGGGGTATAACCCCCCCCCCCCAACCCCCCCCCTGCCCACCTATGGGGGTACCCCAACTTTTAGAGGGGGGTTCAGCTATGATCGGGATTTGTTTTGGGGGAGGAGGTATACCCGACCCTCGAAATTTGGAGGGGGGTGTCCCGTGTCCCAAAAACTTTTTTTGGTATACCTCAAATACTCCATTTTTAGTACTGGGATCCCTCAAATTTAAAGGGGGTGTCGCTAATTTTAGGGGTGGAGTGTCGGCTATAATCGGGATTTTTGGGGAGTTTATAAAAAAAAACCCCAACCCCCCTGCCCACATATGGGTAGAAACCCACCTTCCGCACCTATTGTGTGCGCCCCCCGTAATATTGCCCCCCTCGTGCAAAAATAAAAAAAGTACCCAAAAATTATTCTTATCTATTATGACGCCATCATCGTGAAATTTTTGCAGTTTTTAGTCTATTTTAATGAATTTTAAGTCATTTTAGACCTATTTTTACTTAAATTTCACATTTTTTTGTCCTTTTTTTCGTCTTTTTTTTTACTGTTTTCTCCTTTTTTTTCTCTCTTTCTGCCCTGCTTTCCCTCCGTTTTATTGCCCCCTCCCCGTTTAAAAAAAATTGCCCTCCTCCCCGTTGCCTACCCCGTTTTAAAATTGCCCCTCCCCCAGTAAAACCCGAGAAGGCAGTGCACAGGTCTGAGTTCATGTTGTTGGTCGGAATCATCAATCAACAAAAAAAAAGGAAATTTACACCTTTAATTTGAATATTATGGGGTTCCTTCCGTTTTCTGTTTACCTATAAAATATTTGAAGAGTTTAATTTTCCTCAAATCCTTGATGTTTTTTGGTCGTCATGGCTAAAACTATTAAGCCAGAGGGCAAACCTTTTCTACCATGAAAAATTTGAAGCTGACTAAGCGAGTTTTTAATTAAAAAATGGGCGATACATAAATTAATTGTATAATCTGAATTATCTCACCGACTGAAGTGCTATGTTGCACTTACATAGTTAAACGTTGGTTGGCTACGGTATTTCGCCGTTATTACGGCAAAATGAGCCACAATTTGTTCAAAAATATTTGTGTTTGTGACACATTTTGAATTGAATTAGGACGTTTTTAACTGCAGCATGAGTCACATTTACATTCAATTGTGTTTTATGGTGGCTGGATGTGGCTTATTTTGTCGTAGTAACGACGATATTAGCTTGTCTTTGTGGAAAGTTTTATTTTTGAAACATTAATACATTGAAAGATGTCAAAGCACACTACACTACCAAAGCACTTATATAATACAGATGCGCGGATAGTTTTAGTTAGCAGGTTTTTTTGTATGTAGAATTAAAGAAGCGCCGATTTTTTTACTCACGAAAATATTCATTCCTCAATGTCGCAATATCAAAATTTGTTGCAATCCTGTAATCAAAATATTAATACCTATATGTTCAATGTTCTAATTAAGTACACAATTTTTGTTTTCTTTCAATTTTGTTTATGTGTTATGTGTGTCATTGAGAAAGATTTCAAGTTACAAAGTTTCATATTGCAATAAAACAATTAACTTGACAGACAAACTAATGTTTTTGTTATTGCTTATGGTTCGCTAGTATTAAATGCTTTCCTAATTAAAAAAATATTCAAGTTTTTTACCTATTTTTATTAAATACCAATACCAAATAAAAAAATAAAATTAAAATAAACATTCAAATTTGGGCTTGATTTGATACAAATGTAGCTAAGGGGTGAAATTTAACACTTCAAGCTGCTCCGTCTGACAGTTGTTCCATAACCCTCTGCTCTGATGGTTCTAATTTATATATCCTTACCTATGTAGGCAAGATTTAACCGCTTATGAGTTTAAATTTAAAATCATGCGTTTCATAGGTGAGAACGGTCGGGGGGGGGGGTGGTTACCCGGGGTAAATCGAATTTTAAATTCTAGGAGGGGAGTCCTAGGGGGGTCCGGACCCCCTAGCTTTTTAGGGGTGGTCGACCGGGGTGCGAATTTTTCAAATCTAGAGGGGGGTCAGGTGGAGTCCGATGTCCAAAGCAAAACATTTTTAAACCATAATAATTTTAATAATTGTTCTTTTTATAGGATAATACTACATTTTATTGAATAAAAAGCGATATTCTGGTATAAAAAGGGTGTAAAAACATAAATATATGTTGAAAATTCACGTTTTTTGAAAGCAAATTTAGTAAAAAAAGTAGCTCAAAATTTCCCGAGGGAGGGGGGGTCAGATTTCAAATTCTAGAGAAGGGTCAGGGGTAAAAAATTCGGAAATTTGGGGGGAGGGGGGCCCCTAGATTTTCGTCTAGGGGGGGGGTCAGGGTCCCAAAATTTCGAGGCTAGGGGGATGGACCCCACCCTGCCCCCTTTCTCACCTATGATGCGGTTACCTTTAACTCCATAGACTGAAATGAAGCTAAATTAAAGATTATGTATTATTTTGAGTAAAAATAAATATCAAAACAAATTGCTTATTACGCAACGCAAGAACTACGCACCGCAAGAACAAGCGTAACGTAAAAAAGTTTTTAACCTTACTTCCTAACTTATAAACAAAAACACAAACAGAAAGCTAAAAACCATTTCTATGATTTCATTGTAAAAAGGAAAAAAAAAACATATTATAAGCCCACTATAAACATCCCACAACAGATAATAAGTTCTTGTTCTAAGTTAATTAGTTGTAGGCTTATTAGTTTGAAATAAAAACTTATAGAAAGGCTGAGTATTAGTTTGCGTTATTTGCATTTAATTTTTAGTATGGAAACATTTTTAGATAAAATACAAAAAATATATACTAAATTTTAAATTTGTTTAAAATGTTAAATTTGCAATTTAAAAATTACGTTGGTTTCTCATATTGTTAATAAATTATAGTAAAGTCAATAATACATTTTTTGTTAATTTTTTCCCTATAGACTTACTTCGCTTGCTTTTTTGTTTTTTTTTACATATTAAACAGGGATGTAGCCAGAGTTTCATTTTGGGGTGGGCGGATTGTAGTACAAAAAAAAATTTCGGGGGGGGGGGGCGAAAGATTTAAAAATTAAAAAAATTAAGGGGGGCTCCGCCCCCCCCCCCCCCCCCCGACAATTTTGGGGGGGGGAGCCGAGCTCCCCCCTTAATTTTTAAAAACGTTAAAAAAGCAGGGATAAACGTAGATAAAGCTGTATAATACACTGTTTTTGGCCTAATGACCTATTATCTAATGTTTTTAGCGGTAAAAACATGTTTTCTTAGTTAAAAATTACATTAGCACACATTGAAAGAGCATGGATTTCACAAAAAAGGATTTTAGAGACCTTTCAGATCCCTTGGCTACACCCACATTGTTAACCAAAGCACATGAGCAGCATCTCGGCTCCATGTTTTCTAGGGTACCTACCTGTATGAAAAAATCGGAGCCAATGCTATAGGCGGCAGGAAAATTTAGGAGGGGGGAGGTACATAAATCAACCAATATGATTGTTTGTTTTGCTTTCTCTGTAGTCATAGGTGTCCGACCCCTGACGGCTAGGGGGGGTTTGACCCCGGGGTCAGCCCATTTTTTACCATTTTGTAGGCCCAGGAGGGGGGGTCACCCTGGACCAAATTTTCGAAAAATTTTGACCCGGGGTAGCCTGGACTGAAGGGTCCTTAGGGGGGGGGAAGCCTGGACTGGGTCCTTCGGGGGGGAATAGCCTGGACCTGCAAAAAAAACTTTTGGAAACTGTTAAAAACGTTAACATATTATAAGAGGTACCTTTTGTTGATTTTTTTTTGCTTCCGGTAACAGTTTGACCAACTTTCTTCTATTTTCCGGTTACATAATAAATAATAATAACCATTGTATTTTGTTTTCATTTCATTATTTTGCATGCGGCAACTTGCCGGGCAAGTGTTTAACGAACGGCGGCAGCGCAAAAAACGGACCGGTCGTTTAAAAAAAATGGACCGTTCGTTTTTAAAAAACGGTTCGTTTTTAAAACGAACATCTGAATTTTATTTTTTTATTTTTAATGTAACGTACCAACCAGTTTGTAAAAAACCTAAGGTTTATTATAAATTATAAAAATTTGTATAGAACACTAAAATTATTGTTATATTTATGAGGAATATATACGTATATAAAGTTAGCACACGAAATTCGTGCGCGCACGAATTTCGAGCCTGTATATTTTCAGTCGCGCGCACGAAAAAAACGATTTCTATGCCTATCGCACTTTACGTAGTTTGGGGGGGTGGACCAGCTGTTCGGGGAGGGGGAGGGTCAAAAACCGCCTTTAGGGGGGGGGTTCGGCCTGGGCCGGGTTTTAAGGGGGGGTGGGTCCAAAATGGGCGCTAGGGGGAGGGGTACCCTGGACCGGCCCTCAGGGGGGGGGCGGTCCGGGCAGTCCAGGCTGGTCGGACTTCGGACACCTATGTCTGTAGTACTTATTACTTATAAAAATTATTGTACTAACTTTGAAAAAAACATTAGCATCAGGCAACATAAATAACGAGATATATAATGTTTGGGGAGGAGGAAAAACCCCAGGGGGGCACCCACCCCCCCCCCCCCCCCCCCCCCCTATATGTATGTATACTATAGAAAGTTACCGCTGAGCGAAGCAAAGCGGAACAAATTTTTGGTTTTTTGGGGTCAATTGTGGTACTAAAATTATTTTAAAGTTTGGCGCCGAGCGATTAGCGATGCGCTAGAAAATTTTGAATTTTTAGCCTCTGAAAACCCCCAAATTTTACTATCTGGCGACCATTTCGGGGGGGGGGGGGGCCGCCCCCCCCCCCGCCCAACTACCTCCTTTTTTTTCCTCCTGTCCGACCGTTTCGGGGAGGGGGCGGCCGCCCCCGTCCCCCCGCCCCCCCCGGCTACGTCCCTGATATTAAACAATCTTACTTTTTTTCAAAAAAATTATAATTATATAATACAGTGATAATTGTTAATTTTTATTATTGGTTTTTGAGTGCATTTTGGTCAAAATATGTACCAGTCTTGCTCTGCTTACTATATATATTATTATTTTTAAAAATAAAAATTTTGATACAGAAATAACGGAACCAATACTTCCAGTTTTCAGAAATACTAGCTGTGGCTTGTCATTAAAAAACCAGCAAAAATATAAGAGAGTTCTAGTTCTTTCAAAAGCAAAATCCAAGAATTTTGAAAAAAGGTTCCATTCCATTGGTGGGCAACGAACGGGAGAGGGGTGGGTTGTTAGGGCCTTGTGTTTAGCTATCGGGAGTCCTAGTGTTGAAAAGCGCTAAAAGGGTGGTTTCACCTGTACACATCTTGTAAACTCTCCACATGAAATCCAGAAAGCTGCATACGTACACCTATAGATAAACTGTTTCTTCTAATTGTCTCTTCTGTACAATTCGTGCACTGCAGTACCCTCCCCCTATTATACATGGGCAAGTTGGTCCGGAGTGGGGGGGTTAAACCCCAAATTAGGGGGGTTAAAATTAAAATCCGAAAAACGCAAAATACCCATATCGTTTTTTTTCTGGAGTGCATTTTACCCATATCGTTTTTCGATTTTGAAGGAAAAATAGGTAAAAAACGCTAAATTTACGTCAAATAGCCCTTTTTATACCATTTTTGAGCTTTTTATTGCTTAAAACAGTCATTTTGACCTCAAAACTTAAGTTTGGGGGCAGTTAGAAGTCATTTTAAAGACATTTTTTTTCTTCATTTTTCCAAAATTGGGGGGGGGTTAACTTTTTCTCCCCCTACTTTTGAGTGGGGGGGGGGGGGTTAAACCCCCCACTCATTTGGGTAAATGAGTTTGAGGGGGGGTTAACCCTCCCACCCCTCCCCCCCCGTGCCCATGTATGCCCCCTATGGTTAAAATGAAAACGGTCAGCCAAGCTAAGCTATGGGGGGAGGGGGTCCTGACCCCGGGTAAATGACATTTCAAACTCTAAGAAGGAGCTTGCTAACTCCCAAGGGGTGTCAAACTCTCCTGCTCCTGGTTTTCTGGGGGAGGGGGGGTCCATTCGAGGTGGAAAATATCAAAACCTAGAGGGAAAATTTTTAAAAACCATTATATAAGAACCAAGGAAAACTACAACATAAGGGCTGGTTTTTCTAGGGGCGGATTTTGGTAGCCCGCGGTTTAAATTCTGAAACAGCATAGGTGGGCAACAAGTTAACAACTACTCTAGGGATTTGCTCAGATGTCATTTTTTGACATCCGAGGATGCGGATGCGGATTTTGAAAACAGAAATTCGCGGATGCGGATGTCCAGGAAATGCATTCTTACTATATAGTTTTTAGTTCTGGAGTGCAATTTATCCAATTTTTTTTAATTTTTAAAGAAAAAAAAACGCTGATTTTAGCTAAAAAACGTTTTTATTGCATTTTTGATCTTTTTATGGCTAAAAAACTCATTTAGACATCAAAACTTTGGCTTAGAGAAGGTTAGAAATTTATAAAAAAAATTAGTTATTAGCTAATAATAAAAGAACTAAAAATAAGCAATATACACATCCGCGGATGTGAGTTTACAAATCCGCGGATGCGGATGTCAAAAAAAGTGCGGATGTCTTCTGATGCGGATGTTGGGCACATCCCTATTAGCAACGAGAATTGGGTTTGGTTTGGGGCATAGGTGGGCAGGGCAGCCTCCCAAATTTGGAAGGGGATATACTCGACTACCGAAATTTAGGGAAGGGGGTGCAGGGACGTACCCAGGGCAGGGTTTTATTTTATTTAAGGCGAGGGGCGGATTGCAGTACAAAAGACGGGGACTCCCCTCCCCCCGAAATTTTTTTTTGGGGGGGGGGGCTGAGCCTCCTTTTCATTTTTGGAAACGTTAAAAAAGCATGGATAAACGTAGATAAAGCTGTAAAAAACACTGTTTTTGGCTTAATAACGTATTATTTAATGTTTTTAGCGGTAAAAACATGTTTTCTTAGTTAAAAATTACATTAGCACACATTGGCAGAGCCTGGATTTTACAAAAAAAGCAATTTAGAGACCTTTCAGATTCAGAACCCTTGGCTACACCCACATTGCACATTGTAAACCAAAGCACATGAGCAGTATCTCGACTCCGTTTTTAGGGTAACTACCTACCTATATAAAAAAATCCGAGCCAATGCTATTGGCGGCTAAAAAATTTAGGAGGGGGGAGGTACATAAATCAACCAATATTATTGTTTTGCTTTCTGTGTAGTACTTATATATTACTTACAAAAAAATATTGTATATACTAACTTTGAAATAACATTAGCATTAGGCAAGATAAATAGCGAGATATATGTATGTATACTATGGAAAGTGACCACTAAGCTAAGCGAAGCGGAATTTTTTTTTGGTTTTTGGGTTAATTGGGGTACTAAAATTATTTTATAGTTTGGCGCCGAGCGATTAGCGAGGCGCTAGCAAATTTTGAATTTTTAGCTTCTGAAAACCCCCAAATTTACTATCTGGTGACCATTTGGGGGGTGGGCGGCCGCCCCCCCCCCCTGGTTACGTCTCTAAGGGGGTGTCCCAAAAATTTTTTTGGGGGGTATAGCTCAAATACCCCATTTTTAGCGTTTTAAGTACTTGGGACCCACCAAATTTTAGGCAAGGGTATCGGCTGTAATCGGGATTTTTTTGGGGGGTATAACATAACCCCCCTGCCCACTTATGGTTTGATGGTTCGGGGGCTTTAAATATACCATTAAAAAAAGGGGGAACCGTCTTAAAAAAGAATTGCCGCGCGCAAATATCCTGTAACATTTTTGTGGGCGAAGGAAGAGAGGGTTGTTCAGTACTAAAAGAAACATTAAATATACTATTTTAAAAGTAATATTGTATTGAATATAACATTTGTAATTTGGGTTCCCTGTTAATCCTTTTGTCTTTGTTAGGCGCAGTGGATTTGAAATCGGTCATCGCGGATTACCTGAAAGACTATTTGGAGACAAAGCGCCATGTGGACAAGGGGCAGCGTCCCATGGTTCTCAACTCACTTCAGATGGCCATCTTCCTGCAGTGCAGACTAGACTGGCGGAGGACTTGGAGAGACTGGACAAAGGAGAACCTGGCACCACTTTTCTGCTCAAAAAAGTAATATAATGTAATTGTATTGTAATATATAATTAAAATAGTTTTTAATTGATCAACTTCCATGGCAGAAAGAGCTAAGGTTGGGTTAATCCAATAGTTTTTTGCATGCCGCCAGGAGGAAGAGATATGATGAGTCAGGCATAATCCATTTTAAAACTTTTAGATTTGATTTATTCGATTAAATTAGTCAAGTCATCGTATGGTTAAAGTATTAAAGTTTGGAATTTTTAAAGAGGTGTGTTCATGCTGTTGGTCACTATACAGGCCTGTGCACAATCTGGAAATGCCCCCCCCGTTTTATTGGAGGATTTGCCCCCCCTCGTTTTATTGCCCCCCCCCCCACCAAAAAATGAAAAACTACCCTAAAATTATGACGCCTTTTTGACCTATGATGACGCCATCATCGCAATTTTTTTGCAATTAGCCTATTTCAATGTATTTTAAGCCATTTTAGACCTATTTTTACCTTATTTTCGCTTTTTTGTACCTTTTTTCTCTTTTCCCTTCTTTTTTTCTCTTTATTTTCGCTTTTTTTTCTTTCCCCCCTGCTTGCCCCTCCGTTTTATTGCCCCCCCCCCCGTTTCAAAAAAGTTGCCCCCTCCCCGTGCCCCCTCGTATTGGAATCCCTCCCCTATAAAGCCCCGGGGGGGGGCAGTGCACAGGTCTGACTATATATTATAATAGCCACATTAAACCATAAGTGAGCATGAGCAGGTAATTATACCTCTCAAAATCATAAAAAATCCGAAACTTGTTGCGCTCGCCCAACATTTTTAAGTATCAACTTTCAATTCTAATTCTTAAAATTTAGGAAGGTCCAACTTTTAGATAACCCAAAAATAGGTACCCCTTTGGCCCTTCCCATAGGTGAGAAACCTCCCGGATTGGGAGGGTTTGTATACATACATGGGCAAATTGGTCCGGAGTTGGGGGGTTAAACCCCAAATTGGGGGGGGGGGGTTAAAATCCGAGAAACGCAAAATACCCATATCGTTTTTTTTCTGGAGTGCATTTTACCCATATCGTTTTTCGATTTTGAAAGAAAAATAGGTAAAAAACGCTAATTTTAGGTTACAAAACCCTTTTTATTGCATTTTTGAGCTTTTTATTGCTTAAAACATTCATTTTAAACTCAAAAATTACGTTTGGAGGCAGTTAGAAGTCATTTTAAAGACATTTTTATCTTCATTTTTCCAAAATTGAGGGGGGGTTAACTTTTTCTCCCCCCCACTTCTGAGTGGAGGGGGGGGGTTAAACCGTTAAACCCCCCTTCTCAGAATTGAGGGGGGGGAGGGTTAACAACCCCCCCAACCTCCCCCGTGTCCATGTATGGTTGTATACCCTGTCCTTGAAAGCTCGGGTAGGTCCATTTCCTAGGTCCATGCCCCCATAAAATACCTCAAATACCCCATTTTTAATGTTTTTAGAACTGGGACCTCCCTCCCAAATTTTAGACGAGCGTATAACTCTCTTTAACCACCACTCCTCCGTGCTCCGAGCCCACCTATGCCCCTCAAATAAAATATTCAGCCACCTTCGGAGGCTCTTCTACTTTTTTTTCCTTAAGAAGCATAGGCTTGCCACGTAATCTTCTCCAAATCACTTAAGAGGAGTATTTGGAATAGTTACATACATAGGTTTTTTTGGTTAGGTTCGCTGGGGGGGGGTCCACCCCCGGATGGAAGGCCAAATTTTTTTAGGAGAAGTCCGGACCCCCCTGGCTTTTTAGGGGGGGTCGACCCCTGGTGCGAGATTTCAAATTTAGGGGAGGTCAGCGTCAGGGTAGTCTGATTTTATAACAAAGTTCTTTTAAAATTAAAAATTTAAGTGTTTTTAGGTTTAATAATGAATTTTATACACTAAAACAGCCTATTTAGGCCTAAAAAGTGTACACTGTTTTTAACTAAAAAACCGTGTTTTTGACAGTAAATAAAAAAATATACTTCTCCAAATTGGTCGAGAGTGGAGGCGAGGGGGGTCAGCCTCGCCAGGGGGTCAGGCCGGACCGCTCTCAAGCTTTGGGGGGAGGGAGAGGGGGCTGGATTTTTTCTAAGGGGGGTCCGAAATTTTGGCTTTAGAGGGGGGGGGTGGACCCCTCTGTCCTCCCCCCAAAAAAAGCACCTATGGTTAGATAATTGTATTTAATGTAAATTATTAGCATAATAATGTAGCATAGTATTTAGCAATAATGTAATTAAATAAAGCAGCATAATAATACGTCGTTACTTTGACACAATGAGTCAGATTCGTCATAAAATACTCGTAACTGTGACTCTTTTTATATTTTAACACAATTAATATAGACAAAATAAGTCAGAGTCACGTTGATTTTATAATGATTGTGACTCATTGTGTCAGAGTAACGACGAATATAAGTTTAGAGGAAGAGGGGCAAAGCAAGCGGAGCGGATCGGGACTCCCAACTGCTGCCCGGAGATTTCAACTGGGAAACCCACCGAACGGTATTTTTGACCCAATTGTACGCCCTGCTGGAACCCTGGAAGGCGGACTGCCAGCCGACAACGATGGAAACGGACCCGGGTACCGAGACCGCGGAAGGAGACGGTCCCGGAACCAGCGGAACCAACGACGGGTCGGGCCGGGTAGGAGAAAACGGCGCCAGTCAGGGCGGGAATTCGTCGGAACAGAAGATGGAAATTAGATGTCTGTGGGATCCGCCGGTGGTGGAGTCCAATTTTTTGAAGTAAATGAAGTGGTATACACTAAAAATAAATTGGTCCGGAATTGGGGAGGGGGGAAGGGTGTTAAACCCGGATTTAGCGGGGTTATAATAATCCGAGTATTTTTTATAAATTTAGTTGAAGCCGACCTGTGCACGGTCTGAATGTGCCCCCGCTTTAATGGAGGATTTGCCCCCCCCCCCCCCCCGTTTTATTGCCCCCCGCCCCCCTCCGCGGAAAAATAAAAACGTACCCAAAAATTATGACGCCATTTTTTACTTATTATGACGCCATCATCGCGAAATTTTTGCAGTTTTTAACCTATTTCAATGCATTTTAAGTCATTTTAGACTTGTTTTTATCTTTTTTTTTCTCGCTTTTTTGTCCCTTTTTCCTTTTTTTCTCTTTTTTCTCCTTTTTTTTCATTGCTTCTCCCCCGTTTTATTGCCCCCCTTGTTTCAAAAAAGTTGCCCCCCGTGCTCCCCGTTTCGGAAATGCCCCCCCACAATAAAATCCCCGGGGGAAGTGCACAGGTCTGGTTGAAGTTATATAGCCACATGTTGTTTCATTTTTCTTTGATAGTAAACTTTATAGGCGGAACATAAAAAGCAGGCACTTTATTATATACTGTGCTGTGCTCTTATCTTTTATATTCACATCAGCAAAGCAATTCGATTATATCCCACGACGAAGTAAAACTTGGGGGGGGTGTTACATCCGGATTTTTTTGGGAGAGGAAATTTAAATCTGAGGAACGCATTTTACCCATATCGTTTTTTCTGAAGTGCATTTTACCAAAATTGGATTTTTCCAATTTTTAAGTAAAAAAATATAGGTAATTTTTGCATTTTTAAGTTTTTGTTTGTTTGAAATACTCATTTTGACGTCAAAACTTTAGTTTGGAGGCAGTTAGGAGTCATTTTAAGTTTTTTATTCGTTTTGTCTTGATTGAGGGGATTAAACTTTTTTCCTTCTCTCATTTCTTAGTGGGGGAGAGGGGAGAGGTTAAACTTTTCTCTTTAGAATTTAGGGGGTTAACACAAAATTCACGACCCCTTTGTCCTCTTTCTGTGCTCATCATAGGTCACCGACCTTCGACGGCTCAGGGGGGTCCACACCCCGGGGTGTGGAGGTTTTTGACCTCCAGGGGGGGTCAGGGGTTCAGAGGGGTCGACGAGGGGGGAAGGGGTCAAAAATGGGCCTTAGGGGGGGGGGGGGGGTAGGTCTCAGAGGCCGTAGGGGGGGGGGGGGTGCCCCCCCCCCCCCCCCCCCCCCTTCGGTGACCTATGGTGCTCATATAGTATATATATATATATATTATATGTATGACTAATGGTAGGGTATTATCAAATCAACATTTCGACTTTCGTGCGAAAGGCTTTACATACATATTGACTTTTTCAGCGCCATCGTAAACTGTGTTTTTAAGCTGCTGGAGAATGCAGAAATAGCAAAATCCCCAGGGCGAACCTGGATATTTCACATTTTGGCCGTCTTAATACGGGAATACAAGGTGGATTTCAGTAAGTTTTTTTTCTTTTTTTCGTGTTTAAAGGCTCAAAAAAGCGTCATGGGTTTTTTTCTATCGAAGTGAAAGTTTCATGTATAATGGTTATGTTGCTTTGAAGGGCAGGGGGAAAGTTTTGCAGTGGAGTATACCTTTTGAAAAGTTTCATTGCCCACATTCCTAAAATTTGGATCCTGAACATGGACACCCCACTAAAATTAGAGGATCCACATCCAAGCACTAAAAACACCAGAAAAATTTTGAGTGATACCCCTCAAGACTTGTGCACGGTCTGGAAATGCCCCCCCCCGCTTTATTGGAGGATTTGCCCCCCCCCGTTTTATGGCCCCTCCCCCGCAAAAAAATGAAAAAGTACTTTAAAATTATGACGCCATTTTTGACCTATGATGACGCCATCAAAGTGAATTTTTTGCAGTTTTTAGCCTATTTCAATGTATTTTAAGCCATTTTAGACCTAATTTTATCCTGTTTTCGCTTTTTTGTCCCTTTTTCTCTTTTCCCTTCTTTTTTTCCCCCCCCCCGCCCCCCCCCCCCCCCGCCCCGAAAATTTCGGGGGGGGATTAAACTTTTCTCCCCCCCCCCCCACTTCTGAGCCCCCACCTCCGTCCCTATAAAATCACAGATCAACTCTCTCGAACCTAAAAAGGGGGAGGACGCCCAGCTCACACGAGGCCGGTCCAAGGCGCGAGGCCTCGATTTCCCAATCCAGGATCTTTCTCAATTCGTAAAGCAACGGGAATTTCCAAAAAATCCTCTTCAAAATTATACAAGATTTAAAGTAAAAATCACAAAAAAACCCCAAATTCCTAATAAAATACCTAAGAATTAAAACCCCATTCAATGGGACATACCCAAAATAGTATAAAATAGGAAGAATGCATAATTATACTGAGCGATAGAAGGTATCGTATTAGCAAGAATAAAAATATTATAAAGATAAATACCTTTCCAACCAAAAAGATTCAAACTAAAGCTATATGAAACTAAGCCACGCCGGAAAAAGCACACTATCAGAACCGGGGGGGGGAAAGACATAAAAAAATAGGGGAGGAAGCCCGGGGGGTCAACCCAACCACGAATGGGAATTAAACCCCCATTCTCAGAATTGGGGGGGTTAACCCCATAGGTCAACGACCTTCGACGGCTCAGGGGGGGGGGTCCACACCCCAAGAAGAAAAAAAAAAAAAAAAAGAAAAAAAGGAAGAAAAAGAACCCACACCCCCCCCCCCCCGGGGGTGGGGTGGTTTTTGACCTCCTGGGGGGGGGTCACACCCCGGGGTGTAATTTCCTGAAAAAAAGCAGGGGGGGTGGTCACACCCCGGGTACCATTTTTTTGACCAAAATTGACAATTTTTTGACGAAATTTGACCATTTTTAAGCATTTTTTGGGAAATTCTAGTTAGGGGGGGGGTGGTCAAAAATGGGCCTTAGGGGGGGGGTCAGGGGTAAAAAAGAGACCGAAGAAGCAAAAACAAACACCACCACCCCCACAAAAAACACCGCACCAAACCGCACAGACCAAACAAAGCAAACCCAGCCACAAAAACCAGCAAAACAGCAGCACCACCCCACAGCGCCCCAGACACGGAAGGGGGGGGCGGAGAAACTCAAGGGGTGGATGGGGGGGCCCGCCCCCCCAAAAACCAAGCAGAAACAAGAAGGGAGGGGTCAAAAATGGGCCTTAGGGGGGGGGGGATAGGTCTCAGAGGCCGTTGAAAATTCAGAATAAAGGTTTAGAATATATATAGAAAATAAGAAAACCACATTAAAATAGAGGTTTATATACTATTTATGTATAAAAAAAAGTACAAAAGTTCGGTTTTTTAGTAAAAAACCGAACTTTTGTACTTTTTTATACATAAATAGCCTATTTTAGTATATAAACCTCTATTTTAATGGTTTATATATATATATATATATATTATATAAACCTTTATTCTGAATTTCAAACTGGTCTACCCCGGGTTGATCCCCCTAAAAAGCTAGGGGGTACGGACCTCCCTCCTAGCTTTCAAAGGGCCATTTACCCGGGGTTGCTTCCCCTAGCTTGCCGGTCCATGCTCATGCTCATTACTGGGGGGCTGCCGGCCCCCCAGACCCCCCTTTAGGGTTAGTATTTACCCCTCCCCAGACCACCCTTCCCAAAATGAAATCCTGGGCACGCCACTGCATGATAGCAATGCGATAGCTGAAATTTTAGAACTGAAAAGTTTATTGTGACGAATGTTGCCGAGTTTTTGACTTATGTTTGAGTAGAAATTCGATATAAAATGTGTACAATGAAAAAAACATAATTATACAAGCCAAGTCAGTGAATTGAAACTGTTAATTTAATATGATAATGATCATAGATAAAAAAGGGGGTAGGGTGAGGTCCATCCCCCTAGCCTTGAAATTTTGCCCACCCCCCTTCCTAGAAAAAAATCCAGGAGCCCCCCTCTCCCCAAATTTTCAAATTTTACACCGACTCCCTCAGAAAATGACCCCCCCCCCCCTCTCAAAAACAAACAACAAACAAAAACAACAACACAAACAACATCTATACCAGAAAGCATCAAAAAAAATTCAAAAAAACACAAAACCAGAAAACCAACAACCCACACACCACCCCCCAAAAACCCACCCAAAAAGCAGCACCAACACAACCCACCAAACAAAGAAAACCAAAACACAAAAACCCACCCATCCACAAAAAAAAAAACCCCCCCCACCTCTTCTTAATGGGGTACCCCACCCCCCCTTCGGTGACCTATGTTTACCCCAAACCCCCCCGTGCCCATGTATGGGTTCGATTCCCCAGGACTCCTCCCCTAGATTTTTAAATGTCATTTACCCGAGGTTTAACACCCCCCGAGTTAAACATGATAATATCTGTATTTCAACAGCATAGCTTAAGTTTAGTATAGCTTTAGTTTGATACTTTTTGAGTTGGAAAAAGGTATTTATCTTTAATAATATTTATTCTAATGCTAAATACAATAAACAAACATTCTATCGCTCAGTATAAATTATGCATTCTTTCCTATTTTATCTATTTGGGTATGTACCACAAAATTGAAATGGGGTTTAATAAACTTTAAATTCTTAAGTATTTTATTAGGAATTTGAGCTTTTTCTGATTTTTACTTTAAAATCTTGTATAAATTTTAAAAGATTTTTTTTTTCGAAATTCCACGTTGTACGAATTGATAAAAAAATGCGATCAAGCTTAAAAGGATTATCGGAAATAGAGGCACTTTTTAAACAACGCACTTTAAACACTACTTTAAAATCAACCGTGCACTGTGAGGCTGGGGCCCCAACAATCTCCCCAACTATTTTTTAGGGTTAACTAACATTGGGGAGTTGATTACGGGTGACTAATAGAAATTCCAGCCAGAAGTCGGGCTCGGCCATCATAAAAAGCAGGCTCCTCCGGTTTTAAAAGCTATACCTAGATAAATTTCCTGACGCTGGCCGGAATTTCGGTTTCAGAATCGCTGAATAAACTGCAGAGAGGGGCAGACCTGTGGTCGGGGTTTTATTGGGGGGGGCAATTTCAAAACGTGGGGCATTTTTTTTAACGGGGGAGGATAAAACAGGGGGGCAAGTAGGGGAGAAAGAAAAAAAAGAGAAAAAAAAGAGAAAAAAAGAAGGGAAAAGGGAAAAAAGGGACAAAAAAGCTAAAACAAGATAAAAATAGGTCTAAAATGGCTTAAAATACATTGAAATAGGCTAAAAACTGCAAAAAATTCACGTTGATGGCGTCATCATAGGTCAAAAATGGCGTCATAATTTTAAAGTACTTTTTCATTTTTTCTAGGGGGAGGGGTCATAAAACGGGGGGGGGCAAATCCTTCATTCCATACCGTGCACAGGTCTTGAGGGGTATCACTCAAAATTTTTCTGGTGTTTTTAGTGCTTGGATGTGGATATTCTAATTTTAGTGAGGTGTCCATGTTCAGGATCCAAATTTTAGGAATGTGGGCAATGAAACTTTTCAAAAGGTATACTCCACTGCAAAACTTTCCCCCTGCCCTTCAAAGCAACATAACCATTATACATGAAACTTTCACTTCGATAGAAAAAAACCCATGACGCTTTTTTGAGCCTTTAAACACGAAAAAAAAAAGAAAAAAAACTTACTGAAATCCACCTTGTATTCCCGTATTAAGACGGCCAAAATGTGAAATATCCAGGTTCGCCCTGGGGATTTTGCTATTTCTGCATTCTCCAGCAGCTTAAAAACACAGTTTACGATGGCGCTGAAAAAGTCAATATGTATGTAAAGCCTTTC
>JASAMX010016514.1:0-21034 GCA_030248175.1 Microlaimidae sp. YZB2_3
TTGTAATAAAAGAACCAAGAATATCTTTTCCTAGTATTTGTTATAAATTTTAAAATTTATGCAAACTTTTATGATTTACTTTATGAACCAAATTGTTAATTTTACTTATACTTTTATTACAACCAGGTAATGCCGGACAGATCACATAACTTCTTTTGGGTCAAATATAAAAAAATATTTTAAATTAAATAAAATTCTATTAGAACATGTTCAGCTGTCTTTAAGTTTTTGATCTGCGAATTTAATGGAGTGGTAAACACAAGGTAGAATACAAAAAAACCCCATTTTAAGTTTTTAAAGTAACTTGTCGTTACCCATCGGAATTCAGAAAACAAAAAAATCTTAATAGGGTAGTTATTAGAAGCGATAAATATTTATTTCTTTTGACCGAATAGAGTAAGGACCTATAGTAAGTTCACGACTTAAACTGTGTGTTCGCGGAAGAAGCCGCCGTCTGGAAATAGTATTCGTTGGCTTCTGCAGGGATTTTCCAACCGCTCACACTCAGCTCTACCAACAGAAGAATCATCTAAAATAAAAAGCAGCATTAACCCGTTGCTATGATCAATTTTAAAAATCAAAATTTTTTTAACCCGTTGCCATGATTGATTTCACGTATGTTTCATTGCTGTGTGGCTAATAAAAGTCAATAAGACGTGCGCAACAAAACTTCGGCTCTTAAACCAAGATTACAAGTTAAAACAAGATTAGATCACGTTTTTAGATCATTACATACTATTTTTAAGTAATAACCTGGGTGAATTTTTTCAAGCACAGGAGATGGAAGCTAACACATTAGCCTTAGATGGTGCGGCTGGGGGGTTAAAAATCCACACATTACTGGGGGGGGTGGTAAAAATCCAAGAAATGCATTCTTAGCATAAAATAGTTTTTTTTTAAAGAACATCATCAATTATTTTCGACTTTTAAAAAAATTAGATAAAAAAGCATTTTTATTGCGCATTTTAAAGTTTTTATAGCTAAAAACATAGCACACCTTCCAACAAATTTGTAGGAGTTAGAAGTCATTTTTTACTTTTTCTAAAATTTTTAAGATCAAAATAACACGGTATTTATCAAAAAAATAATTATTTTAAGCAGTGTGGTTTTACCTTTCTAGCCCAAGGTTCTTTGGAATTGAGAAAAGCCTCGCGTATAGAGTCCCGGAGTTTCGTCAATCGATCCGGACATTGGCGCTCTAGATCGTAACCCACACTCAGCAAGGAAGAAATGAGGCATTCAAGCTAAAAAAGAAATATTACATAATAAGATTGACAGAAAACACCCATATCATATCGTTTACATACAACTGGGACTGGCGGAAGGTGTCCACTTAAACGTACTCTACAATTTGAATTATTGGAAACCCCCACGAAATTAAATGTGTCTTACCCAGAAATAAACACGAAAAAGTGCGTTCCCAATAATTTTTCCATCCCGAAAAGCCTTTTGATCTTTGATAAAAAAGACATTCTGGTAAAATAATTATCGGGCAATTTCACATTCAGGCTAATTGACCATTTTTGTTGTTGCATAGCCTGAAACTTATTTCTCCCAAGCAGTTTATGCAAAGGGCAGGCGCTAACACAAGTCAGGAGGGAGCGAAAGCAATATCACCCCCAAAGTTAAAGACTTTTTGTCTAACACCAATAACAATGTGGGCAACCTTCTTTACCGCTCGTGTTACTGTGCACAGCGTTCACCCATTCCGAGGTTTTTACTAGAGGATTTAAGACGCCTGATCTGGATCTTCTATTTAATGTCGTACATGAACAGCGTGGGTGTTTCTGCAAAGTCAATGGTGTGGTACAGATTCCACACACTATGAAACTGCGTTTTTCCACTGGTTTGCTAGTTAGAAAACTGCCATGCATTGCTGGCGTACAACAACAATGATTGAGCCATCATGCGTGCTGACTTTCGGGCAGCACACGACGGGCTTACGGTTGTCACCTGAACCTGGTTGCTGGATCTTTTCTTTATAGAAATGAGTCCAGCGTAGATACGCTCGACAATTTAGCCTGATTTTTAAGTTTTGGTTAGGCTCAGGAAAATTAAAACCGAATGCGAATTCGTTCGAAGGTCATTTTACATGCCATTGAGCCACCAGGACCGTGCTGACCCTTGGGCAGCACCCAACGGCCCTACGGTTTCCACCTGGTTGCTGGTGCCATTGAGCCACCAGGACTGTGCTGACCTTCGGGCAGCACCTAACGGGCCCACGGGTTCCACTACCACCTAAACCTGGTTGCTGGATCTTTTCTTTTATAGAAATGTTCCAGCGTGGCATGGCTAGAGTGTTTGTTGTTGTACGTCGGCCACACATGGCAGTTTTCCATCTAGCAAACCAGTGGACAAATACAGCTCTATTGTGTGTGGAGTTTGTAGCACTGGCCTTGCAGGAACACCTATACTGACCATGTACGACGTTAAATAGTAAGATCAATATTAGGCGCGACGCGCGACTTAAAAAATCCTTTAGACAAAGACCTCGGAATGGGTGAACACTGCATGTAGTGAACACTCTAGCGGTAAAGGTTGCCAACATCGTTATTAATGTTGGACGAAGAGTCTTAACCATAGGGGTGAAACATTTTCGCCCCTCCTGGCTTGTCTTAGCGCCTGCCCTTTGCATAATCTGCATAGGGAAGATAAGTTTCAGGTTATTCAACAACAACAACCTGGATGCTGGATCTTTTCTCTCATAGAACTAAGTTCGGCTTGGCATGGCTAGAAAATGGTTGTTGTACGTCGGCAACACGTGGCAATTTTTTATCTAGCAAACCAGTGGACAAACACAGCTCTATTGTGTGTGGAGTTTGTACTGCTAGCCTTGCAGAAACACCAATACTGATCAAGTACGACGTTAAATAATAAGATCAATATCAGGCGACTTAAAAAATCCTTTATATGAAGACCTCTGAATGGGTAAACACTGCATGCAGTCAGGGGCGTAGCCAAGATTTCGGAAAGGGGGGTTGCACTCCATACAAATTTTTTTGAAGTGGGGGGGTTATAGGGGGCTGTACTCCAAATTTTCACAATACCGTAAAAAAAACATCAAAAAAGGATAAAAATTTTTGCGCTTCGCGCTAAGTGATTTTTTTTCTGTTATTTTCATTGTTAGGCTTAAAAAGGTATAAAATTAAAAATCGTTAAATTTTAAAGTTAAAAAATTGTCTTTGAAATTCATTAGAAACATCACTTAAATTGTAAAAAGGTATTTAAATGTCGAGCGCTGAGCGGAGCGAAGCGCGAAAATTTTTTTTAATAATTGTTCTCTTAGGACCCCCGAATTTTTACTTCCGCCAGTCCAAAAGGAGTGGGGTTACTACAACCCCTATAGCCCCCCTTTTGGCTACGCCCTTGCATGCAGTGAACACTTTAGTGGTAAAGGTTGCCAACGTAATTGATGTTGGACGAAAAGTCTCAACCATAGGTGTAAAAAATTTTCGCCCCTCCTGGCTTGTCTTAGCGCCTGCCCTTTGCATAATCTGCATAGAGAAGATAAGTTTCAGGTAATGCAACAAAAACAAAAAAGGTCATTTTACCAGAGGATCTATTGTAAGAAAGTCAAATGTTAAAGGAATCTATTGCGTGAAGCCCAAAAAGTGTGGTAAAAAATTTTTAATAAAAAAAATACGGAGATGGAAAAAAATTTAAATTAATAGAATTTAACGCTTAATTATCGCGCCATACATAATTTACTTTGTTTTTAACCTAAACTCTAAATATTAAATTAGTTGGAAACTTGTCGTGGGGTTTATCACATAGTAGCCCTCCCTCGCTCCTTGACATAAGAAGTTAAAATAATTTTACACTATGTATTTATTACGCGATAGCTTTAAGATGATTTATAATGAACTGTAAAACTAGTATATTATTATTAATCGCTTAAGCCCCTTACTTCTTCAATTTTTAAAGTTTCTAAAACTGGTTCCGTGAGCAAGAAATCGTAGATCTGCAGCAGAACATCTACCAATTCTCCTAAAAGTAACAAATTACTACGCGTTAACATTTTACGTTTTTGTTTATTGAGAATAATGTGGGTTTGAAATAAACCGATAACACCTTAATAATATTATTGCAATAAATAACAGTTTTAGTAATGAAACCAAAAATAAAACACACCTTCATAAGTGAAGCCCATGGTTGCATAGAGATCCGAAAGAAAATTTAAGAACGATAACCAGTACCTAAATTTAGCAAAATTTAAAAATAAGAGTCTGAACTGATGGATAGAGAAAAAGTTCTACAAAATAAGAAATTCAAACATACATAAAATGATTTAATGTTTAAATTTGGATTTTTTTAACTTTACGATTATATAAATGCACATGGAGTCTTCTGCTATAGAAAAGTAGGCTATTATCGACTTTTTTGCGAAGCTTTACTAAAAAAATGTAATGTACAGCTGAAAATTTTCTTTTCTGATATTCTTGCAAATAGTCGAATTAAAACGCACTTAAAATGCTGGCCTCGGAGTTTCTGTCGACATTCATAATATTGCCAGCAGGCCGCCAGCAAACCCTGGTGAAAAGCTTCGCCCGAAGGACTTTCCATTAACAAAGAACACACCTAAAGCAATACAGTTAAAAGTAAGTTACATTAAACCATATTTTACAGTTATAATACAAATCAAATTTAAATAGTTACGTAACATCTATTATACAAACAAACTGCAAAACTACGTTAAGTAGTTAGGTACTATATTCTGTTTAAAAATGATTGAGGCTGCCGACAAAACGTAAAATTTAAAACGTTATATCTGAAGATCGGCCAAACGAATTAGAACATTTTAGTGTACGTCCATAAATGAACACATTCAAAAAGCTAGGGGGGTGTTTACCACGGGTAAATTAAATTTCAAAATCTAGGGGAGGGGACCTAGGGGGGTCGAACCATACATGGGCAAGTTGGTCCGGAGTGGGGGGTTAAACCCCAAATTGGGTGGGGGGTATAAAATCCGAGAAACGCAAAATACCCATACCGTTTTTTTTTCTGGAGTGCGTTTTACCCATATCGTTTTTCGATTTTGAAGGAAAAATAGGTAAAAAACGCTCATTTTAGATCAAAAAACCCTTTTTATACCATTTTTGAACTTCTTATTGCTTAAAACATTCATTTTGACCTCAAAACTTAAGTTAGAAGTCATTTTAAAGACATTTTTTCTTCATTTTTCCAAAATTGGGGGGGTTAACTTTTTCCCCCTCACTTCTGAGTGGGGGAGGGGTTAAACCCCCTTCTCAGAATTTGGGGGGTTAACCCCCCCAACCCTACCCCCCGTGCCCATGTATGGGTCGAACTCCCTAGCTTTCCAGGGTGGGCGACCCGGGGTAGAAGATTTTGAAACCTAGAGGGAGCTCAGGTGGGGTCCAATTTCCTAAACAAAATACTTTTAAACCATTAAATGTTTATAATAGTTTTTTTATAAGATAATACTACATTTTATTAAATAAAAAGCGATATTTAGGTATAAAAAGTGTAAAAACATGAATTTGTGTTAAAAATTCACGTTTTTGGAAGAAAATTTAGTATAAAAAAAAGACTTAAAATTTTCTCAAAAGGGGAGGGGGTGTCATATTTCAAAATCTAAAGGGGGGTCAGGGGTAAAAAATTAAAAAAATTGGGGGAAGGGGGCCCCTGGATTTTTTTCTAGGGGGGGGGGGCCCAAAATTTCGAGGCTAGAGAGGGGTAGACCCCACCCTACCCCCCTGTTCATCTATGTGTACGTCGGCCACACACGGCAGTTTTCCATCTAGCAAACCACTGGACAAATACAGCTCTCTTTTGAGTGGAGTTTGTACCACTGACCTTGCAGGAACACTGATGCTGCCCATGTACGACGTTAAATAGTAAGATCAATATCAGGCGACTTAAAAAAATCCTTTAGACGAAGACCTTGGAATAAGTGAACACTGCATGCAGTGAACACTCTAGCGGTAAAGGTTGCTCACATCGTTATTAATGTTGGACTAAGAGTTTTAACCATGGGATGGGGGTGAAATTTTTTCGCCCTCCTGCCTTGTCTTAGCGCCTACCTTTTGCATAATCTGCATAGGGAAGATAAGTTTCAGGTAATGCAAAAAATAAAGGAAAGAAGAATAAAAAATGAGTAAAAAGCTAAGCATGGGAGCGGGGCAGCATTTTTACAATTCGTGTACATTTTGATTTCTTAACAAACATTTAATATTTACAACAACAACAATATTATTTTAATTCATGATTCAATACATAATACTCCATAAGCTAAGGTTACCTTGCTCACTCCTCGACTGCCCTTTCCACCCTCGATAGACTCCTGAACTAAAAACTGTGCTGTAGGTTGAGCCAAATCGTTTGCTTCGAACCCTCCTAAATAGATAACATACGCAAATATATAATATATATATTTTTAATACATTTATGGATTAGCTGAATTTTACATTGAGCGGTCATGATGGGGTTATTTAGCGGAATGTGATATTTAAGATAATAGCCTTTAAAAATGATTTTTATGAAAAAATTGATTTTTTATAAAAAAAATGCCTTTACGGTATATAGACCCAAAACTCTAATTATTTTGTTTGTGTATAATATAATTTTTATTAAAAAAAAACAAAATACAAAACAAATTAATACATAAAAAGCTTAAAAATAAAATTAAATACAATTATAAAAATTAGAGACACAACCAAAAAATAAAAAGACCCCTTATGGGTCCAAACATTATCCCATCGCGTGATAATAGCATAAATAAGTCAAAATTTTTTGTTGGGAGTGTTAAAATAAGATAAAATAAAATTAATTTTATTATATTTCTGAAAAAAAAACTCAAATCGGGCCAAGATACGGTTTAAAAAAAAGATCCACCCGGACCGTACCGGATCCACAAATGGCCAGATATACCGAATCCACCGGAATGAACCGGATATCCGGTCGGGTCCTAGGTGCTATATTTAAAAGTAACTTTGATTTTGTTTGTTATTTTAACAATATTTTAAGTGGTTTCGTAAATGTTCTTGAGCAAAAAATACCAATATCTTTTTTTCAAAATTTATGTACTTCAAGCAAGAGCAGAAAGTAAAGACCTACCTTCTATGTACTTGGCCAGGAAGGTGTTCTCCACGATTTTCAGCCCCTTAAACATGGCGACCACATCCTCTTTATCCTTGTCCGAGAATGGGCTCTTTTTCTTGCCCGGGTCTTTAATGAATGAGTTCTGACGGCGCGGGGGGAAGTGGGGTAGTTCCCGGGTCGTTCCTCCCCGGACCGGGGGAGGGTCCCCGTCTGGGGCCGGGGGAGGGCCCCCGCTGCGGGGGGTTAGGTCCCGGGCTGGGTCCTCTGTTGGGTGGGTTCCTGCCCGGGCTCGGCCCCCGCTGGCTTTGCGCTCCGGGACGCCCAGGGCTCGGCCCCCGCTGACTCTGGGCTTGCTGGCGTGGCGGCGGAGGACCGCCTTTTTCGTTGTGGGTTGGTTGGGGGGCGTTCCGCGGGGGTCCGGGGCTGGGACCGGGGGGCAGCGGAGCGACCACCACCGACCGGTTTGTCCCGCTGAGGAGAACGCGAGCCGTTCTGCGGTCGCTGCTGCTGATGCAGTTGTTGAGTCGCGTGTTTAGTTGGATTTTTAACAGAAAACAAATAACTGTTTTTGTTAAAAATGTACAAAAACTGCAACTGTATTGATAGAACGATGGATTGATAACAATACGTTAGATTATTTATAAAGGATTTAGAGTTTAGTTATTAATGATGGTATAGTTTTTAAACAAAATTCTTAGGTTTTAGTTTAGTTATACACTTATATAAAATAGTATTGTGTTTACATAAAACGCTTTTCTAAAAAATTTTTTCTCACAAACGGGGAAAATAATTTTTAACACATAATAAAAATTTTTAACATGAAGTGAGGACTAAGAAATCTAAAAAGGCTTGGCAAGCCTGGCTTATTAATATTAGAAGAAAAGAAAAGGTTTTTAGTTTTAAGTACCAAGTTTTTTAGTTTTTTTTTTTGTTTGAGCTAGATAAAATAAAATGTAGTATATTAATTTTGCAAAACAAACTTTAGTACTTTTTATCAATTGAACTGTTTTTAATTGTTATTTTCGTAAACCAATTTTTTGTAGTTTGTGATTATTTTTATGTTATAAATGTTAAGTTTATTAACTTTGTGCGTTTTTTTGCTTTTTATATCAAGATTTCTTAACTTTCATAAAAAGCCTAATATTTTTCATCCAGACGATGCAGATAACACGATGATAATGGAAGTTTTAAAACTTCGTTTCCCCTTACTTCTGGAAAAAACCCATTTACCGGACTGTTGTGAGCCCTGAGTTCTGGCTTGGGCGTGGTGTGCGGTGGATTACTGAGAAAAAAGAAAATAAGTGTTGTTTTTAGTGTTTTAAGTATAATCGTGTAAGATAGATATTTGGCGTATGAAACTAAGGTTCCTCACTTTCCTAACGTTCAATAAAAACAACCTTTCTTGTCTCTGTGCAGATAAAAAAGAAACAAGCGAACGGAAGCCATTAAAACTTCGTTTCCCTTTATTCTCCAAATAAAAACCCCACTTACCGTACTGTTGTGAGCCCTGTGTTCTGGCCTGGGTGGCGTGGTGTGCGGTTGATTGCTGTTGGGGAGACTGCTTCCAGCCGGCAGTCGGTACGGCTTTGGAAATCAGGGGCAGTGGGACCGCGGCGCTCGTCACGACGGCCGGTGGGGATGTGGTCCGTCCCCTGGCAGCCCCATCCTCCTCCGGTCCCTCCCCGCCCGAGCGGAGACCTAAACAAAGTACTGTAATAAGTTCAAAAATTTTTTTTGTGATAGATGTGATAGATAGAGAAATTAGTTAGTTCATTGTGCATTCAGAATGTTGCAAACACCTCAAAAATACAACTTCTATGTAAAGCTGGCGGGCGATGCTGTAACGCAGCACGTCAGTCAATGAGGTAGTGAGGCTGGGGATTACAGTTTAAGTCTATTATCGCCCATTTTTTAGCTAAAAAGCCAAAAATAGCATTGTTTCCGCTTTCCCATTCCTATTTTTATTAAATACTTGATTACGGGTTCAAATTTCTGGACGTCACAAAAGTTAAGAATAAAACCATAGTTTGTTGTTTTCATATAAATCAATCTCTTCATTATAATGAGAGTAACTATTGGTTATTCATATCATCTTAGGGCTGATTCTCATACTTATGACAAAACGTCATTTGGACAAAGTCCAAAAAACAATTTTATAAAAGCCAAAACGTCCTTTGGACTTTTGCCCTTGGACGAAGTATGAACGCTACTTAGAACTTGTCCTTAGGACAAAGTCCAAAGGACAAAATCCAAAAGGAAAAGTCCAAAGGACAAAAGTATGAATACGTTGTCCTTTGGATTTTGTCCTTTGCACTTTATCTTTGGACTTTTTCCTTTGGATTTTGTCCTTTGGACTTTGTCCAAAGGACGTTTTGTCATAAGTATGAACCGACCTTTAACCAACAGTGGAATTCACTTTTAGTATGGGTTGGTACAGCATTATATAACTAAAAGGAGAAGACAATTTTGTAAAAGGATTTGGAGAAAGCACAGGAAACTACAGTAAATTGTTATATACACATAATCTTGATCGATTAATGAATATTTTGTTTTAAGCAGCCTCCCGGATTTGAGGAGGGGGTAAAATATCCGACCCTCAAAATTTAGGGGGAAGGAAGGGTTCCCAAATTTTGAGGTATACGTTACGTTCCCAAATACCACATTTTTAGGGTTTTAATACTGGTGGGACCTCCAAATTTTAGGGGGTGTCCCGGGTACTCCCAAATTTTTGGAAGGCAGGAGGGGGGGCGTGTCGGCAATAATCGGGATTTTTTATACCTCCCTGCCCGCCTATGGTTAAACCTTCTTACCCCTCTCCGCTCTAGAGTCTAGACTTTCCATCCTTGGCCAACCATTACCGCCAAAAAGAAGACCTGAGCGGACCTTTCAGAAATTTAGAATGATTTTTACATGGAATAAAAAGACCCTTGACCATAGGGGAGAGCAGCCTACCGGAATTTCGGGGGGAGTATACCCGAACCCCGAAATTTGGGGGGAGTGTCCCCAAAATTTTTTTTGGGGTATACCCTCAAACACCCCCATTTTTTAGCGTTTTTAGTACTAGGACACCCAAAATTTTAGGGGGGGGGGCGTATCTGGTCCCCCAAATTTTGAGGGGGAAGGGTGTCGGGGTACAAATCGGGATTTTAGGGGTGGGGTATAATTTCCCTGGCCATGCGGCCTCGACTCTCAATAAACAAAATTCAACAACTGCAATGCTCCTCTCTCTCGTCCCCTCCCTGAAAATTTGATGTCAAGTACTGTAAGCGAAAAACTTAAAATTTATTGGGTTCTAGTCAATGACTAAAAACACCAACAGTAGAAAATTTTAGAACTAAAGTCAGTTAGTTTTCCTACAACTCTTTAAACTTTTATCACTGATTGTCATTCATATAGGATTAATATTACACTGAATTAAATAAAATGTGGTATTTAGTTATAAAAAGTAAAGAACTGATTTGCGTAAACAATTTACTTTTAAAATATTGACCTTCTGTCAATTTTAAGAGGGGAAGCGGGGAGTAGGGTCTTCATTTTACGAGGGTAAAAGCGCTGAGCTCCACCGAACTTACATTTTTTTTTTGTTGTTACGACCGCTTTTATTATAATTCATTTATTTATATATTTTTAAAACCAAAATAGAGATGGTTAGTATACTACCTACCTGGTGGTTTATATATGGCGAGACTGGGGCGATTGCCTTTGGAAGCTTTTCCACTGGAAGCTCGACCTTTTGAATTATTCTAAATTTAAAACTGATTAAATACAAAAAAAAAACATTGTTGGGTTCATTAAAATGCTGTTTAATGCTAATAATTTTCCTACTATTATATTAGGCGTTTTTGGTCAGGTCCTCTAGGGGGGAGGGTTCACCCCAGGGAGGAAGGTCAATCTTTTATTTGAAGGGAGGTTCAGGGGTGATCCGGACCCCCTGGCTTTTTAGGATCCGAAGTACGAGATTTCAAGTTTGGGGGTGTCCCTGGTCCGTGGTTCTCTACAAACTTTTATTAAATTAAATGTAACTGTAATTGTTTTTTAGTTATCATATTGAATGTTATATAAAACTGCCTATTTAAGCCAAATGTATTTAAACACTGTTTTTACTAAAAAACGTGTTTTGACAGCAAATAAAAAATTATACTTGTAATTTGGTTGAGAGAGAGCATAGACATTTTGTGGGACAGAGGGATCCACCCTCCCCCTAGAGTCTAAAATTTTCGACCCACTCCCTAGAAAAAAAATCCAGGGCCCCTCTCCCTACTCCGGACCAACTTGCCCATGTATGTTTGAGGGGGATATTGTATGTTTGAGGGGGATATACTTAGGGGAAAAATACGTGGCCCAAGGGGATCTGAGGGGCCATAGCCAAGGGTGTATGAAGAGCGTATTTAGCGTATCTCACAAAAAGCGGCTAGTCGAGGGGTTTGGGGGCGGAACCCCCCCCCAACTAAGGGGGATCTGGGAAGCGCCAGCCCCCAGGAAAATTTTTTTGAAAGCGCGTCAAAAACTACTATTGGAATTGGAAACCTTTTTAAAACTTTTAAATTCGATAATTTGACCGGAGGAAATTAACTCTGAAGGGGTCTGGTCTGTGGGCTGGAACCTTCCAGCAAAGTTAAGGAACAGAGCCTTTTGTTAAGGGTTAAGGGGGGCGAGCAGAATACCCTCCAGGGAAAAAAATTTTTATTTGAGGCACTTAAACACACTTAAAAAATTTATTTAATTACAAAATATTTAAAAATGTAAGGTACAAAATTTAAGAAAATTTTAATAAACTAATTTATAGATTGTTTATCCATTTTGAGCGTGGTTTTATCACTTTAAATTACAAATAATTATGTAATCTTTTTTAAATTTTTTTAAATATGTAAATAGGGGGGATCCAAAATTTCGAGGCTAGGGGGGATAGATTTGACCACACCCTACCCTCCCCCCCTATGCTCATGTATGGGGGGTTAAAATCCGAGAAATGCAAAATAGATTTTATCCATATTGTTTTTCGATTTTAGAGAAAAAAATAGGTAAAAACGCAAATTTTTTAGTTCGCTAGTTTTTAGAGCTATTATTGAATTTAATATACTAAAACAGCCTATTTAGGCCTAAACACTACATTTAAACATTGTTTTTAACTAAAAAACTGTGTTTTTGACGGTAAATAAAAAATTATACCTCTAAATTGGTCGGGGGGAGGGGGCTGTGTGTGTGTCCTTTGCCAGTAACCAGGGTTTCGTTCAACCCTGGTTTGATTCGTCTGGCACGCTCCTCGCCAGGTGGGGGTTAGGCCGGACCGCTCTCGAGCTTTGGGGGGAGGGAGGGGGCCCTGGATTTTTTTTCTAGGGAGTGGGTCGAAAATTTTGGTTCTAGGGGGAGGGTGGATCCCTCTGTCCCACCAAAATATCTATGCTCTCTCTCAACCAAATTACAAGTATAATTTTTTATTTGCTGTCAAAACACGATTTTTTAGTAAAAACAGTGTTTAAATACACTTTTTTGGCTTAAATAGGCAGTTTTATATAACATTCAATATGATAACTAAAAACAATTACAGTTACATTACTAATTTAATAAAAGTTTGTTAAAAAACCAGACCAGGGACACCCCCAAACTTGAAATCTCGTACTTCGGATCCTAAAAAGCCAGGGGGTCCGGATCACCCCCCTGAACCTCCCTTCCAAAAAAAGTTTGACCTTCCTCCCTGGGGTGAACCCTCCCCCCTAGAGGACCTGACCAAAAACGCCTAATATAATAGTAGGAAAATTATTAGCATTAAACAGCATTTTAATGAACCCAACAATGTTTTTTTTGTATTTAATCAGTTTTAAATTTAGAATAATTCAAAAGGTCGAGCTTCCAGTGGAAAAGCTTCCAAAGGCAATCGCCCCAGTCTCGCCATATATAAACCACCAGGTAGGTAGTATACTAACCATGGCTATTTTGGTTTTAAAAATATATAAATAAATGAATTATAATAAAAGCGGTCGTAACAACAAAAAAAAATTGTAGGTTCGGTGGAGCTCAGCGCTTTTACCCTCGTAAAATGAAGCCCCTACTCCCCCGCCTTTCCCCTCTTAAAAATTGACAGAAGGTCAATATTTTAAAAGTCCAATTGTTTACGCAAATCAGTTCTTTACTTTTTATAACTAAATACCACATTTTATTTAATTCAGTGTAATATTAATCCTATATAAATAACAATCAGTAGATTAAAAGTTTAAAGAGTTGTAGGAAAACTAACTGACTTCCATTCTTAAAATTTTCTACTGTTGGTGTTTTTAGTACTGACTAGAACCCAATAAATTTTAAGTTTTTCCGCGGTACCGTACTTGACATCAAATTTTAGGGAGGGGACGAGAGAGAGGAGCGTCTGCAGTTGTTGAATTTTGTTTTTAAAGAGTCGAGGCCGCATGGCAGGGAAGTTATACCCCACCCCTAAAATCCCGATTATAGCCGACACCCTTCCCCCTAAAATTTGGGGGTACCCCGGACACCCCCCCCCTAAAATTTGGGGTGTCCTAGTACTAAAAACGCTAAAAAATGGGGTATTTGAGGTATACCCCAAAAAAATTTTGGGGACACTCCCCCCCAAATTTCGGGGGTCGGGTATACCCCCCCAAAATCCGGTAGGCTGCCTACCTATGGTCGAGGGTCTTTATTCCATGTAAAAATCATTCTAAATTTCTGAAAGGTCCGGTCAGGTCTTCTTGTTTTTAGGCGGTAATGGTTGACCAAGGATGGAAAGTATAGAATCTAGAGAGGAGAGGGGTCAGAAGGTTTAACCATAGGTGGGCAGGGAGGTATAAAAAATCCCGATTATTGCCGACACGCCCCCCCTCCTGCCTTCCAAAAATTTGGGAGTACCCGGGACACCCCCTAAAATTTGGAGGTCCCACCAGTATTAAAACCCTAAAAATGTGGTATTTGGGAACGTATACCTCAAAATTTGGGAACCCTTCCTTCCCCCTAAATTTTGAGGGTCGGATATTTTACCCCCTCCTCAAATCCGGGAGGCTGCTTAAAACAAAATATTCATTAATCGATCAAGATTATGTGTAACAATTTACTGTAGTTTCATGTGCTTTTTCTAAATCCTTTTACAAAATTGTCTTCTCCTTTTAGTTATAAAATATAATGCTGTACCAACCCATATTAAAAGTGAATTCACTGTTGGTTAAAGGTCGGTTCATACTTATGACAAAACGTCCTTTGGACAAAGTCCAAAGGACTTTTGTCCTTTGAACTTTGTCGAAAGGACAAAATCCAAAGGAAAAAGTCCAAAGATAAAGTGCAAAGGACAAAATCCAAAGGACAACGTATTCATACTTTTGTCCTTTGGACTTTTCCCTTTGGATTTTGTCCTTTGGACTTTGTCCTAAGGACAAGTTCTAAGTAGCGTTCATACTTCGTCCAAGGGCAAAAGTCCAAAGGACGTTTTGGCTTTTATAAAATTGTTTTTTGGACTTTGTCCAAATGACGTTTTGTCATAAGTATGAGAATCAGCCCTAAGATGATATGAATAGCCAATAGTTACTCTCATTATAATGAAGAGATTGATTTATATGAAAACAACAAACTATGGTTTTATTCTTAACTTTTGTGACGTCCAGAAATTTGAACCCGTAATCAAGTATTTAATAAAAAATGGGAATGGGAAAGCGGAAACAATGCTATTTTTAGCTTTTTAGCTAAAAAATGGGCGATAATAGACTTAAACTGTAATTCCCAGCCTCACTACCTCATTGACTGACGTGCTGCGTTACAGCATCGCCCGCCAGCTTTACATACAAGTTGTATTTATGAAGTGTTTGCAACATTCGGAATGCACAATGAACTAACTAATTTCTCTATCTATCACATCTATCAAAAAAAAATTTTTGAACTTATTACAGTACTTTGTTTAGGTCTCCGCTCGGGCGGGGAGGGACCGGAGGAAGATGGGGCTGCCAGGGGACGGACCACATCCCCACCGGCCGTCGTGACGAGCGCCGCGGTTCCACTGCCCCTGATTTCCAAAGCCGTACCGACTGCCGGCTGGAAGCAGTCTCCCCAACAGCAATCAACCGCACACCACGCCACCCAGGCCAGAACACAGGGCTCACAACAGTACGGTAAGTGGGGTTTTTATTTCGAGAATAAAGGGAAACGAAGTTTTAAAGGCTTCCGTTCGCTTCTTTCCTTTTTATCTGCACAGAGACAAGAAAGGTTGTTTTTATTGAACGTTAGGAAAGTGAAGAACCTTAGTTTCATACGCAAATATCTATCTTACACGATTATACTTAAAACACTAAAAACAACACTTATTTTCTTTTTTCTCAGTAATCCACCGCACACCACGCCCAAGCCAGAACTCAGGGCTCACAACAGTCCGGTAAATGGGTTTTTTTCCAGAAGTAAGGGGAAACGAAGTTTTAAAACTTCCATTATCATCGTGTTATCTGCATCGTCTGGATGAAAAATAGGTTTTTTTATGAAAGTTAAGAAATCTTGATATAAAAAGCCAAAAAACGCACAAAGTTAATAAACTTAACATTTATAACATAAAAATAATCACAAACTACAAAAAATTGATTTACGAAAATAACAATTAAAAACAGTTCAATTGATAAAAAGTACTAACGTTTGTTTTGCAAAATTATTATACTACATTTTATTTTATCTAGCTCAAACAAAAAAAACTAATTAAAAAACTTGGTACTTAAAACTAAAAACCTTTTCTTTTCTTCTAATATTAATAAACCAGGCTTGCCAAGCCTTTTTAGATTTCTTAGTCCTCACTTCATGTTAAAAATTTTTATTATGTGTTAAAAATTATTTTCCCCGTTTGTGAGAAAAAATTTTTTAGAAAAGCGTTTTATGTAAACACAATACTATTTTATATAAGTGTATAACTAAACTAAAACCTAAGAATTTTGTTTAAAAACTATACCATCATTAATAACTAAACTCTAAATCCTTTATAAATAATCTAACGTATTGTTATCAATCCATCGTTCTATCAATACATTTGCAGTTTTTGTACATTTTTAACACAAACAGGTAATTGTTTTCAGGTAAAAATCGAACGAAACAAGCGACTCAACAACTGCATCAGCAGCAGCGACCGCAGAACGGCTCGCGTTCTCCTCAGCAGGACGAACCGGTCGGTGGTGGTCGCTCCGCTGCCCCCCGGGGTCCCAGCCCCGGACCCCCGCGGAACGCCCCCCAACCAACCCACAACGAAAAAGGCGGTCCTCCGCCGCCACGCCAGCAAGCCCAGAGTCAGCGGGGGCCGAGCCCTGGGCGTCCCGGAGCGCAAAGCCAGCGGGGGCCGAGCCCGGGCAGGAACCCACCCAACAGAGGACCCAGCCCGGGACCTAACCCCCCGCAGCGGGGGCCCTCCCCCGGCCCCAGACGGGGACCCTCCCCCGGTCCGGGGAGGAACAACCAGGGAACTACCCCGCTCCCCCCGCGCCGTCAGAACTCATTCATTAAAGACCCGGGCAAGAAAAAGAGCCCATTCTCGGACAAGGATAAAGAGGATGTGGTCGCCATGTTTAAGGGGCTGAAAATCGTGGAGAACACCTTCCTGGCCAAGTACATAGAAGGTAGGTCTTTACTTTCTGCTCTTGCTTGAAGTACATAAATTTTGAAAAAAAGATATTGGTATTTTTTGCTCAAGAACATTTACGAAACCACTTAAAATATTGTTAAAATAACAAACAAAATCAAAGTTACTTTTAAATATAGCACCTAGGACCCGACCGGATATCCGGTTCATTCCGGTGGATTCGGTATATCTGGCCATTTGTGGATCCGGTACGGTCCGGGTGGATCTTTTTTTTTAAACCGTATCTTGGCCCGATTTGAGTTTTTTTTTTCAGAAATATAATAAAATTAATTTTATTTTATCTTATTTTAACACTCCCAACAAAAATTTTGACTCATTTATGCTATTATCACGCGATGGGATAATGTTTGGACCCATAAGGGGTCTTTTTATTTTTTGGTTGTGTTTTTAATTTTTATAATTGTATTTAATTTTATTTTTAAGCTTTTTATGTATTAATTTGTTTTGTATTTTGTTTTTTTTAATAAAAATTATATTATACACAAACAAAATAATTAGAGTTTTGGGTCTATATACCGTAAAGGCATTTTTTTTTATAAAAAATCAATTTTTTCATAAAAATCATTTTTTAAAGGCTATTATCTTAAATATCACATTCCGCTAAATAACCCCATCATGACCGCTCAATGTAAAATTCAGCTAATCCATAAATGTATTAAAAATATATATATTATATATTTGCGTATGTTATCTATTTAGGAGGGTTCGAAGCAAACGATTTGGCTCAACCTACAGCACAGTTTTTAGTTCAGGAGTCTATCGAGGGTGGAAAGGGCAGTCGAGGAGTGAGCAAGGTAACCTTAGCTTATGGAGTATTATGTATTGAATCATGAATTAAAATAATATTGTTGTTGTTGTAAATATTAAATGTTTGTTAAGAAATCAAAATGTACACGAATTGTAAAAATGCTGCCCCGCTCCCATGCTTAGCTTTTTATTCATTTTTTATTCTTCTTTCCTTTATTGTTTGCATTACCTGAAACTTATCTTCCCTATGCAGATTATGCAAAAGGTAGGCGCTAAGACAAGGCAGGAGGGCGAAAAAATTTCACCCCCATCCCATGGTTAAAACTCTTAGTCCAACATTAATAACGATGTAAGCAACCTTTACCGCTAGAGTGTTCACTGCATGCAGTGTTCACTTATTCCGAGGTCTTCGTCTAAAGGATTTTTTTAAGTCGCCTGATATTGATCTTACTATTTAACGTCGTACATGGGCAGCATCAGTGTTCCTGCAAGGTCAGTGGTACAAACTCCACTCAAAAGAGAGCTGTATTTGTCCAGTGGTTTGCTAGATGGAAAACTGCCGTGTGTGGCCGACGTACACATAGATGAACAGGGGGGTAGGGTGGGGTCCACCCCCCATCTAGCCTCGAAATTTTGGGCCCCCCTAGAAAAAATCCAGGGGGCCCCCCTTCCCCCAAATTTTTTAATTTTTTACCCCTGACCCCCCTTTAGATTTTGAAATCTCCCCTTTTGAGAAAATTTTAAGTCTTTTTTATACTAAATTTTCTTCCAAAAACGTGAATTTTTAACACAAATTCATGTTTTTACACTTTTTATACCTAAATATCGCTTTTTATTCAATAAAATGTAGTATTATCTTATAAAAAAACTATTATAAACATTTAATGGTTTAAAAGTATTTTGTTTAGGAAATTGGACCCCACCTGAGCTCCCTCTAGGTTTCAAAATCTTCTACCCCGGGTCGCCCCCCTGGAAAGCTAGGGAGTTCGACCCATACATGGGGTTGGGGGGGTTAACCCCCCCAAATTCTGAGAAGGGGGGTTTAACCCCCCCACTCAGAAGTGGGGGGGAAAAAGTTAACCCCCCCATTTTGGGAAAATGAAGAAAAAATGTCTTTAAAATGACTTCTAACTTAAGTTTTGAGGTCAAAATGACTGTTTTAAGCAATAAGAAGCTCAAAAATGGTATAAAAAGGGTTTTTTGACCTAAAATTAGCGTTTTTTACCTATTTTTCCTTCAAAATCGAAAAACGATATGGGTAAAATGCACTCCAGAAAAAAAACGATAAGGGTATTTTGCGTTTCTCGGATTTTAACCCCCCCCCCCCAATTTGGGGTTTAACCCCCCACTCCGGACCAACTTGCCCATGTATGGTTCGACCCCCCTAGGTCCCCTCCCCTAGATTTTGAAATTTAATTTACCCGGGGTAAACGCCCCCCTAGCTTTTTGAATGTGTTCATCTATGGACGTACACTAAAATGTTCTAATTCGTTTGGCCGATCTTCAGATATAACGTTTTAAATTTTACGTTTTGTCGCCAGCCTCAATCATTTTTAAACAGAATATAGTACCTAACTACTTAACGTAGTTTTGCAGTTTGTTTGTATAATAGATGTTACGTAACTATTTAAATTTGATTTGTTTTATAACTGTAAAATATGGTTTAATGTAACTTACTTTTAACTGTATTGCTTTAGGTGTGTTCTTTGTTAATGGAAAGTCCTTCGGGCGAAGCTTTTCACCAGGGTTTGCTAGCGGCCTGCTGGCAATATTATGAATGTCGACAGAAACTCCGAGGCCAGCATTTTAAGTGCGTTTTCATTCGATTATTTGCAAGAATATCAGAAAAGAAAATTTTCAGCTGTACATTACATTTTTTTAGTAAAGCTTCGCAAAAAAGTCGATAATAGCCTACTTTTCTATAGCAGAAGACTCCATGTGCATTTATATAATCGTAAAGTTAAAAAAATCCAAATTTAAACATTAAATCATTTTATGTATGTTTGAATTTCTTATTTTGTAAAACTTTTTCTCTATCCATCAGTTCAGACTCTTATTTTTAAATTTTGCTAAATTTAGGTACTGGTTATCGTTCTTAAATTTTCTTTCGGATCTCTATGCAACCATGGGCTTCACTTATGAAGGTGTGTTTTATTTTTGGTTTCATTACTAAAACTGTTATTTATTGCAATAATATTATTTAGGTGTTATCGGTTTATTTTAAACCCACATTATTCTCAATAAACAAAAACGTTAAATGTTAACGCGTAGTAATTTGTTACTTTTAGGAGAATTGGTAGATGTTCTGCTGCAGATCTACGATTTCTTGCTCACGGAACCAGTTTTAGAAACTTTAAAAATTGAAGAAGTAAGGGGCTTACAGCGATTAATAATAATACTAGTTTTACAGTTCATTATAAGTCATCTTAAAGCTATCGCGTAATAAATACATAGTGTAAAATTATTTTAATTTCTTATGTCAAGCAGCGAGGGAGGGCTACTATGTGATAAACCCCACGACGAGTTTCCAACTAATTTATCATTTAGAGTTTAGATTAAAAACAAAGTAAATTATGTGTGGCGCGATACTTAAGCGTTAAATTCTATTAATTTAAATTTTTTTCCATCTCCGTATTTTTTTTATTAAAAAATTTTTAGCACAGTTTTTGGGCTCCACGCAATAGATTCCTTTAACATTTGACTTTCTTACAATAGATCCTCTGGTAAAATGACCTTTTTTGTTTTTGTTGCATTTACCTGAAACTTATCTTTCCTATGCAGACTATGCAAAGGGCAGGCGCTAAGACACGCCAGGAGGGGCGAAAAATTTTTACCCCTATGGTTGAGACTTTTCGTCCAACATCAACTACGTTGGGAACCTTTACCACTAGAGTGTTCACTGCATGCAAGGGCGTAGCCAAAAGGGGGGCTATAGGGGTTGTAGTAACCCCCCCCCCCTTTGGACTGGCGGAAGTAAAAATTTGGGGGTCCTAGGAGAACAATTATTAAAAAAATTTTCGCGCTTCGCTCCGCTCAGCGCTCGACATTTATATACCTTTTTACAATTTAAGTGATGTTTCTAATGAATTTCAAAGACAATTTTTTTAAATTTTTAACTTTAAAATTTAACGATTTTTAATGTTATACCTTTTTAAGTCTAAAAATTTTTCAATTTTAATTTAAAAAACAATACAAATAACAGGAAAAAAATCACTTGACGCGAAGCGCAAAAATTTTTATCCTTTTTTGATGTCTTTTTTACGGTATTTTGAAAATTTGGAGTACAGCCCCCTATAACCCCCCACTTCAAAAAATTTGTATGGGGTGCAACCCCCCTTTCCGAAATCTTGGCTACGCCCCTGACTGCATGCAGTGTTTACCCATTCAGAGGTCTTCATATAAAGGATTTTTTATGTCGCCTGATATTGATCTTAATATTTAACGCCGTACATGATCAGTATAGGTGTTTCTGCAAGGCTAGCGGTACAAACTCCACACACAATAGAGCTGTATTTGTCCACTGGTTTGCTAGATAAAAAATTGCCATGTGTTGCCGACGTACAACTACCATTTTCTAGCCATGCTAAGCCGAACTTAGTTCTATGAGAGAAAAGATCCAGCATC
>JASAMX010016516.1:0-28654 GCA_030248175.1 Microlaimidae sp. YZB2_3
GCCTAGCTTTGGCCTTTGGACTTTTCGGTCTTCATTTCTAAACTCACCTTTGCGGATTTTTGTATAGCTTCATGGAATTTTTACTTTTTTGTGCTAAATAATTGTTCTACAAATGAAAAGCTTAAAAATGCAATAAAAAACGCTTTTTTTTTCTAAAAATCTATTTTTCCTTTTAAATAGAAAGACAATATGACAAAGTGCACTTCCAAAATTAAAATGATATGGCAAGAAAAAATGCATCAAATAGACATTCACACACACACACACACACATTTGCGGATTTCTGTTTCAAAAAACCTGCATCACATCACATCTGTATCCGCGGATGTCAAAAAGTGAAATTTGAGCGCATTTCTAGTTACAATTTACAAAACTACAACATTATTAACTTGAAAAAATGAGTTTCTCATCTTTTTGTAAATTGAATGAGCAAAATTTATTTGTTTTTTTAATTAAAAATTAAACTGACGATGCTTCCCCATACCCCTTCCATAGATGAACACGGTCACTGAAGCTAGGGGGTGTTTACCTTGGGTAAATGACATTTCAAAATCTAGGAGGGGGGTCCTAGGGGGGTCAAACCCCTCCCCTAGCTTTCTAGGGGGGTCAATCCGGGGTGCAAGATTTTGAAACCTATAGAGGGGCTAGGTGGGGTCCAATCATAGGTGTTATTGGTCGGGTCCGCTAAGGAGAGGGTCCAACCCTGGGGGGTAAAAGGCCAAAATGTTTTAGGGGGGAGTGGAGTCCAAACCCCCTGGCTTTTTAGCCCTAAAAAGTGTATTTAAACACTCTTTTAACTAAAAAACCATGTTTTTGACAGTAAATAAAAAATATACTTCCAAATTGGTTGGGAGGGGGGTCAGCCCCGCTAGGGGGGGTCAGGCCGGACCACTCTCGAGCTTTGGGGGAGGGGGAGGGGGTGGGGCCCTGGATTTTTCTTGGGAGGGGGTCCAAAATTTTGGCTCCAGGGGAGAGTGGACCCGTCTGTTCCCCCCCAAAAACACCTATAGGTCCAATGTCTGAAGCAAAATACTTTTAAACCACCCTACCATACATGGGCATGGGGGGTTGGGGGGGGGTTTAACCCCCCAAATTCTGAGAAGGGGGTTTAACCCCCCACTCAGAAGTGGGGGGGGAGAAAAAGTTAACCCCTCCAATTTTGGAAAAATGAAGAAAAAAATGTCTTTAAAATGACTTCTAACTGCCTTTAAACTTAGGTTTTGAGGTCAAAATGAATGTTTCAAGTAATAAAAAGCTCAAAAAAGCAATTAAAAGGGCTTTTTGACCTAAAATTAGCGTTTTTTACCTATTTTTTCTTCAAAATCAAAAAACGATATGGGTAAAATGCACTCCAGAAAAAACGATACCTATGGGTATTTTCCGTTTCTTGGATTTTAACCCCCTATTTTGGGGTTTAACCCCCCCACTCCAGACCAACTTGCCCATAGGTGTTTTTTTGGGGGGACAGAGGGGTCCATCCCCCCAGAGCCAAAATTTTGGACCCCCCTTCTAGAAAAAAATTCAGGGGCCTCCCCCCCTCCCCCCAAAGCTCGAGAGCAGTGGACCGGACCAAAAACACCTATAAACTTGCCCATGTATGCACCCTACCCCCCCTTGTGCATCTATGCCTCCTCCTCTATTTTGGCGATGTCTTCAAACCCCTTCATTTAATGCACTAGCCGAGAGAGGAGTAGGGGGGGTATATGCAAAAATTTGTCTTTCGTTCAAGTTGCCCGTATTGCTAAATATCAATTTTATCTTAAACTAATTTTAAACCTACATAGTTTTTTTTTAATGTATTGCTTGTAAAACTATTCAAAACTTAAAAATTAATTTTAAAAAGTCCATTCCAATTCCAAACTTTCAAATTAAGCATTTTCTGTAATTGAAACATTAAAAAACTGAGAAAACTAAGATTCTTTCAAATTTTATTTTTTACTTTTTGTACCCTCTCTCGTACAGTAAAAGACGCTTATTAAAAACTATATTCAAAAACTATATATTTGAAAATATATTAAAAACTATATACTATATTTATATTACGTCAATATTTTTATATTTTGTTTTATAATTTTTTTAAGACAAATGGGCTTTTTTTTCTTTCTTATCAGTTTTAAAAATTGAAATATGTTTATCAAAGATAAACATTATTATTAAGTTAAATATCATAGTCTGCATAAAAATAATTTGTATTCATAAAAAAACTTGCATTTTTAAAAGTAACGTCTAATTCTGGCGACCGTGGGCCGCCGATATTGTCTTCACATGAGTAAGTAAGTAAGTGAGTAAGTGAGTAACTTTCGTGAGGAACGCTTTCTTTGATTTTGAATAACTCGGCCGAATCACCTCTATATAAGTTAGAATATGGAACATATATACAACTGATAATTGATAATCACGAATTTGTGATCTGACAATTTGTGCGGTCGATCATGACATATGCAAATTTTATTTAAAACAATTATAACTCGGCCAAATAAAATCTATATGACTTGAAAATTGGAACATAAATACAACTGACGACTAAAAATCGATTGATAATCACAATTTTGTGATCTGACAAAAATGTACGGTTGATCATGACGTATATGCAAATTTTATTTAAAACAATTATAATTTGGTCGAATAAAATTTATATGATTTGAAATCCGGAGCATAGATACAACTGACAACGGAGAATTGATTAATAATCACGATTATGTGATCTGACAAATTTTGCGGTCGATCATGACGTATTCCACCCGATTTTGTAATCTGACAAATTGTGCAGTTGATCATGACATATGAAAATTTTATTTAAAACAATTATAACTCCGCTGAATAAAATCTATATGACTTGATATTCGGAACAGTAATACAACTGACAGCGGAAAATCGATTGATAAACACGATTTTGTGATCTGACAAAGTGTGCGGTCAATCATGACGTATATGTAAGTTTTATTTAAAACAATTATAACTCAACCCAATAAAATCTATATGACTTTAAATTCCAATTATAGAAAAAACTGACAACGGAGAATTGATTGATAATCACGATTTTGTGGATCTGAAAAATTGTGCGTTTGATTATGACGTATATGCAAATTTTATTTAAAACATTTATAACTCACCTGAAGAAAATTTATATGACTTAAAATACAGAACATAAATAGATAGAACTTGTAACGGAGAATCAATCGGTAGCAATGTTTTTTTGCTTTCACATTTGTGCGGTAAAGGTAAATGGGATTTACAGTTAGCAAGCTTATACTGTAAAGCACAGCCAACAACACGGATCTTAAGTTTGCTGGTCTTTTAATGAACATATATATAACAGTCAGCGGAGAATGGATTGATAATCACGATTTAACGGCCGCCGGTTACAAGACAAGACTTGAACTAGTCTAAATGTTAGATTTAGAAAAAAGTCACATCATATTCATTATCAATTTTTTAGTATGTATCAGTTCTATATTCATATTTAATTAATTTTTGCAATCAATAACTAATTGACATTTCCACAACAGTCTTTTATTTTTCCTTGCAAAAATCAGTTACTTAGTTATTTAATATTAATTACTGCATATTTCCAATAGACTAGTTCGGAATAAGATTTTTTAGTGTTAGGAAGAGGGTACATAACTACTAACGCCAATCATATGTAGAGGGAAAATTGAGAAACAGCGAGCGACTAGTACATTTTACGGTTTAAAATATTTCAAAAATTTATTGGTTTAAAATCTCAACCCCTTCTCTTCAAACTTTCTTAAATACTTTTTAAATATTGCAAAAGCAAAAACAGTTTTTGGGGATGTTTAGTTTTTTGTCGCTTTGTAGGTACGGCGCTGCTGGCGCGCTTGTTTCCCAGTTTTTTAATGTTTCAATTACAGAAAATGCTTAATTTAAAAGTTTGGAATTGGAATGGACTTTTTAAAATTAATTTTTAAGTTTTGAATAGTTTTACAAGCAATACATTAAAAAAAACTATGTAGGTTTAAAATTAGTTTAAAAGCACAAATTTTATCTTTATTTTTACTAATTCGAAATCACTGTTCAGGATAATACTATTTTAGTGGTGATTTTAAACTATTGTGACGTTTAATTAAAAAACAAAAATTTATTCAGCACAAACTGATATATTACAGTACTTCAACGTAGTGAAACATATCATCGTGTAGCAATTTTTATGAAGTATAGGTTTAAACTTAGGAAACTAAGAAAGCTAAGATTTTTTCAAATTCTATTTTTTTTTTTTACCCTCTCTCGTACAGTAAAAGAACTGGTCTATAATTATTAGCGCTAAGTAGTTGTTAACATCATAAACAATGTATTAACGTACATCATTAACATAATAAACAATGTATGAGATCAATGACATTACAAGCGTAATAAAATAAGTTTAATTGCAAAAAAATAATTGTTTCCTTCTACTTAATTAATTATCACTTTTTGCTTACTTAAGTTCCCTAAAACAAAGATTTGGTGTTTTAAAAAAGATTAAAAACATTAAAAATTTATTAAAAATATTAAAAAATTATTAAAAATATTAAAAATTCATTTTTAGTACAACGTTTTAATAAATCTGGGTATACAGTTTCCGATATGTCACTGCATATCATAGAATAAAGGGATAAATTTGATAAAGCTACTTTGCTAAATAGGAAAGATTTTTGGATTAGAGCCTTAGAAACAGCTTTTTTTGGGTAAATTACAAAAATAAGGGATATGGTATTAGTTTGCTCGATAAAAATCCTAAGGATAATAACAATCCTAAGGATAATTTTACTATATATTTAATTGCCTACCTTACGTGTTCATATACAAAACTATTTTTACAAAAAAATAATAAAAATGAGAATATTGTGACTGAGCTTCTTTAAATGTTTAATTTGAATAATATTAATCCATATATAATTTATACTCAAACTATGCAACTCTCACATGAAAAATTAAGAATAATGCTGGAAAACTTTAATTTAAGTTCTTTGCCTCATTGGGTTTGTCTTGATATCCAAGCAGTTCTGTCTTTAAATTTCGCAATAAAACTAATAATAATACTAAAGGTAAACCCAACGTGGCTGCAACATTTGTTTGTTGGATTAAAAATTACCCCCATTAAGTAACCATTCAAATCACGAAAATGTGACATCATTTTATCAGCCAATTAGATTCAATTTAAAGCGGAGTATTTGTTTGATAAAATGACGTCAGATTCTTTTAATTTGAGTGTTTACTGAATAGGGGAATTTTTTAATCTAACAAACAACTGTTGCAGCCACGTTGGGTTTACCTTTAATTTTAAACCCTCGGATAATAACTATGTTACTACAGGTTTTGTCAACAAAGCTTAGATCTAATTTAATTTACTAATTTATTTAAAGATAAAAAACCTTTTTTGACTAATACCTTTAAATAGTGATAAGTTATAAATTAATAATTAGGTTTTTTGACTAAAAAAAAACATAAAAAGTGTTTCTCTCCAAGCATTGAAACTTTTTATTATTAAGTTTTTGTCAAAGTGTCCCCTTCTACAAAGGCAAATAAAAATAAAAACTAACAAAAATAATTCAACTCTCCCCAGGGCGCTGTTTCATAATAGTTACAAACATTCGATTTCCTTTTAAAAGTCCATTCTTTCCTTGTAAATTTTCCTACTTTCTTGTAATTTTTGAAAATTAAAAAATTTTTATTCTTTTGCCAGCAGAAATTTTGCCGCGCTTACATTTAATTGGTAATTTAATTCCACTCAAAATTGTATTGAGTGGAATTTTATCACTCCATTTGCTCCATGGAAAGGTGGTGTGTATGAAAGAATTGTTGGAATCACTAAAAATGCTTTCAAAAAAGCAGTTGGAAAACGACTACTAACACAAGAGAAGCTGCGAATTCTTGTAACTGAAATTGAACGCATTTTAAACACCAGACCACTATCTTATGTTTATAACGATACAGATTCAGCATATGTGTTAAAGCCAATACATTTCCTTCAACCAAACGGATTTGTTGGTACACCAAGTTTTGATGAAAAACATCATGATCCTGAATATTTGCCGAACTTGAATTCTACACAAAATCTTTTGAAATTTTGGAAATCAAGCCAAAAGGAATTAGACAAATTCTGGAACTTCTGGATGAATGAATATCTGTCAGGACTAGGAGAAAAAACTCAAATGATTCACAAGCAAGGAAAAAATGCATCAAACTTGGAACCAAAGAAAAAAAACATTGTACTAATTCATGAAGAGCTACTTCCAAGAGGATCTTGTAAAATAGGAAAAATTATTAAAGTTTTTAACAGTACTGATGAAGTAATCAGATCTGCTGAAGTGAAACTACCTAATTAAAAAATAATTGTGAGACCAATTAACCTCCTGTATCCATTACAAGTTTCCTCTACATCAGAAATTGACAAAAAAGAGTCTGATGATTTCAAGAAAGAAATACTGACGGTTTAAAGGATACACAAGCCATGAATACAAGAAGCAGAGTAAAACCAATTACATCATTTGCTCTTGGAACAAAAAAACACTTACTTGATATTTACAATCTATATGCTTTTATATTTTCTTCAAATCCACACTGTTGGATCTCTGAATTTAAATCGAACTTATGTGCTGTGTGGCAGTGGACAAAATGGCCATACGATTTCAATTCCAAAACACATAAAGTGCAAACTGCCTGACAACGAACCAATTCACAAAGTTTTGGTGAATCTTTGGGTGGAACGAGATGAACCAATAAGGACACCTGCTTACAGATGCTATATTCAGAAGCATAATATTTTACAAGGACTGGCATTTATGGAAGTAAAGGAATAGTTGGTGGCACAAATGAATACAGTTCTGTTACTTCAAAAGAATGTTGGATTGCAATTAAAACAAAAAAGTGGAATGGCCAAACCTTGAAGAAAGTATCTGAAGGTTTTTGGACGACAAACAACACCCTATTTGTAAACTATAAATGGTGTTGTAAAAAGTTCCACAATAAACTTTTTTTTGGAAATTGAAGAAATTGCATCAATAGATGGACTAAAAATGGTAACGGATCTACAAGATGTTAGCTTGTGCAATATTAGTTCTGGATTTTGCAATAATCAACAGGGTATCACAATCTGGAATGGAACCTTTTTCAAGAAACAATGTGCATTTAGAGAACATGGCAGATACGTGAGTACTTTAAGTGAATTCAACATTGTGCTTGAAATAATCCAAGGTGCTTTTTTATATTCCGGTAAGGAAAACCCAGAAGGTGCTGAATGTGTCCTACAAAACTCATTTTATATGGATCAAGGCGGTGTTATTTTAACATTTCATGACAATAGCCCTCACAGTTGGTTGAAAAAGGCAAACATAAGTCATCTTAAAGTGAATTCAAGAATTAAGTCTTGTGAAGATCTCTCTAACTACAGACGGAGTTTTCTTTACCAAAAGGTTATTGTTCTGGAAAGAAAACAATTTGCACTTGTTTGGCATCAGCTTTGTTTACTGAAACAGGGACAACTAAATAATGCCCTCCAATTACTGCGAATTGACAGCACATTAGGTGCAAGAGCTTTATTAGGACGAGATGACATCCACGCTGAATGGATTGGAGAAGCACTTCAATTTTGGACATGTCAAAATGTTACCCCAATGATCATCCATTTCAGTGGTAAAGTCAATGGTACATGCTATCAGTACACCCCTGTACAAGTGATTCCAGATAGTTGTCTACTATTTGTAAGTCCCAGAAGTAGAAACCTTATTGAATCCTCTCCAACTGAAGACTGTGCACATGCTAGTCCTCATTTGTACCATAATAATGGAAATTGGTATTCTGTTCATGGGATTGTTCATGTGACTGAATTGCCTTTAGAAGTTCATTGGAAAGGTATTTTGAATGCCTTTTTCATTTAATGCACCAAGTTTATTCAAAAATCGTCTTTCAAATTTTTAACAACTTTCTATCAGCCTTGCCTACATTCATTGAAAATCTTTGAATTGGAAAAGACAATAGAAAATTTGGTAAACTACACTACATCAATGTCATTAGATCCATCAGTAGTGTACTACACTATAAGTGGTATTGGTAAAGGTATCGGTAACATCATTTCTGAAACAGATTCAGCTATTGGACATACTGTAAGTTGAATAACAAGTGGAATTTCAAATATATTTAATGGGTTATAACATGATCCAATTCAACTTTTCATCAACCCATTTATTATTTTAATAATATGTTTTGGGGTCTTGTATTTGCTATGGAGATGTGATATCCTAAAAAAACTTTGTTCAAAAAGAATTTTTAAATCAAAGAAAAAGACTTCGGAAAATGATGAGCTTCAAGAAATTAAAGTTGTAAAACGCACTTCTGAAAAAATGGAAGTAAATAAACAAAACGAAAATCAAATTAGTGATATAAAAATGTGAAACTTATTTTAAATAGTATTAACCAAGCAAACCAAATTGTTAATGTTTCTGAAATAGCATTAAATAAAGAAACTTGTGAAAATTCAAATTCTTATACATCTCATTTTAATTTCAAAATTTAATAGTTTTTTTTTCATTAAATACAAGGTGTTTTCTCTATTTATTAATTTATACTATTCAAATAATAATATTTCGTTTAGTGACAAAAATGATATTATTATCTGTCAATAGTTATCTGTTATCAATATATTCAACAGATAATAATATCTTATATGTGCTATCAATTAAATAAGATACATCAACAACAAAGTTTATCCTTTATCCTAACAACAAAGTTTATTCAGAATATAATTTAAAAGCTTAAACTTTATAAATGAATAAATTTAAGGGTTTATATATATATTTCTATTTTTAAATTTTTTATGTTTGTTTAGTGTGGTATTTCGTTTTAACAAAAATCGGTTGTATCGACATTAAAAAAAATTAAAATTAAGCATATAAAATTAAGTACTAAGAATGTATTATTACAATATTGTCAAGGATTTTAGTTATGTTAATATCTAATCATAATATTAACAGTGTTTGTAAAATAACTTTAAAAAATATTTTTTGTATTGTTGTTTAAAAAAATTCTTGCTTTTATTAGTTGAATTACAAAATAGTTTTTTTTAATAAAATTATGGTATTAATATTAAAAAATTTGCGTTTGTAAATCTGTATAATTAAAAAATTGGTGTAATTTGATGTATTTTAACTTTAATTTTGTTGTTAGCTTTAAATTTAATGTTAATTCATCTTTTTCTACAAGCTTCGTAACAAATATTGATTAAAGAGTTTTACAGCTATGCAGTTTAACAATTTTATTCAGCTGAATAATGTATTATATTTAATCGGGGTTGTGTAATAAGTTTTCTGTGCATCTTACAGTTTAATCCCGCGTGTTTTTTTTCTTCCAATTCTTGTTGTAAAGTAAAAGCCTGCTTACGCTATCTTTGTAATATGGAGCCAAAATATAAGAAAATAATTTTTTTGTGTATTTTTTTGTATTAGTTTATAATTATGCAATATTAAATTGTTTTGTAATAATTTTTTTGTCTTGGGAGTGTTAAGAAATATTGCATTTTTTGTATTAATATTAAAAACCTACAATCGTAAATATTTTGCAATATTTCTCTTTCAATAATCATTTAATCATTTAGTTCATTTAATCCAAATGTAAAATGTTTATGGTATAATGACCATGGACATGGTTTTTATAGACGAGTTTTCTTTAATTGTTTTTTAATGTTGTTTTTCTATACTATTGAAATAATGAATGTTTATATTGTACAGTTTTATTAATAAATAAAATAATAAAATCTTATAAGGCGAGAAATTTTTTAAAGATGGCAGTTAAAAAGATGTTGAAGTTTAAACAAATTTATTATCAAGCACAAAATATGATTGTTTTTGTTGAATCAGCCTAGTGTATATATATCACAAGTATTTTCAAGGCTACAAAGAAAAAACTGACATTTACAAAGAAACAATGGACTTTTACAAAGAAATTTAGTGTTAGTAACTTTTACAAAACAGCGATTAGGTTTCAAACCTGCGGCTCAAACAGTTTTTGAGCATTGTTTAAAAAAGTGCACTTTCTGCCCCCTATAAAAACGATTTTTGGAAAAATTTTAACCCCTTTAACCCCTTGGTGTATTCAACCCATGTAGGTTACCCCTAACAAATTATATAATTTTAAGCTGAGGAAAGTATGGGCAAGCTGCACAAAAATTTTCTGACGTAAAGACCACTGTATTTCTTCATTACGTTTGGTACCTTTACAATAAAGAATATATATATATATATATATATATATATATATATATATATATATATATATATATATATATATATATATATATAGCGCCTAGCCGTTGTTATGCGCGTCTACAATAGGACAATTGAACGTCCCATGAAGCAAATATAGCCCTACCACTGAAAAGATATAAAAATTTCACTTATGTTTCTTCAGAGGAAACGCAGGGGGTGAGTAGAGTCTAAGGGGAGAAAGCTAACGGTCTTTTAATTATGGACAGATAGATAGCGGCCTATCTGTCCATAGCTAACCATATGCGTCGGGGGAGCTGTCAGCGCTGGAAAAGTTTGCAAAAAGTGTAGAAAGCTAAAAAATTACATATTGAGTTGTTATTTGATATTATTTAAACAGTTTGAAGTTATAAGTATTAATAGATTATGCCAAAATTACAAAATTAAATAAACGCAGTTTTTAAGTGAATATATTTATTTTTAAATGAAAAGAAAACGCAATGATAACAATAAAGAAATGCGAGCAGTGACCATAGTGATCGATTTGAAACAAAGAATTAAAAGATTTATGACAAGGAACTTTAAAGGTTCACTTTTCGCGCGTTAACTTTAAGAAGGTAGACTTAATTTCACCCACAGTTGAATTACAGGATTTGTTCTGGCATAGAGGGAGCGTCCTTGACTCCAGATGATTTCCAAGAGAGGGCCACAATTGCAGGTGGAGACGGATTAAAAACACTGGCCTCTTTGAGCCGATTGTCAAGAAAGAAAAAACACAAATTAATTAATTAGTTAATAAATCTTTCCCCAAGCTTAAGAAACCTTGAATCCAACTGTTGGAAATATGTAGGTTCAAGTTACATGGCGACTTATAAAAGAAAGGCCTAAGCCATATGAATTTATTCATAAACCAACCTAACCTTTTTGATAAGGTTAAACCACCAGAAAGCGCCTAACAGTTGACTGCTTGTGCTGAAGATTTACTAACAAACTAACCAACTAATGGATTAAATGCATGAGTAAGTTTACACATGCGCGCCATGTGGGAACACACAGCTTGGCAGTATAGGTCAGATTCAAGTGGCAGAATTTTTAACATGTGAGGGCGCAGTAGGTCCAGTGTTACAACGTGGAGGGCCCAAATAATAGAGGCCCTTTTGCTTGGAATATGCGCTCCTTGATGCCAATATTTTATTTTCTTACTGTCAGCTAAATAAAATTTTAAGGGAATATATATTAGAAGTTTATTAAAAAGATTATAGAATTATGGCCAATTTAAAAAACTTATGTTTAAATTTTACGATAGCTAGCCTTTAAAGATGTTAACAGTGGATGAATAAATTTTTGGTTTGTATTTTACAAACCAAAATTTATTTTTGGATGAATAATTTTTTTGGTTTGTTTTTTTATATATATATATATATATATATATATATATATATATATATATATATATATATATATATATATATATATATATATATATATATATATATATCCATGCATTTGGCTATCTTCTGAAAAAAATCTTTTTCCAAAAATTTTAGGGGCTAGGCCTAAAACCCCCCAAATTTAGGGGCAACTTTTTAAAGCCAAATTTCTGACATATGTTTTTACCATATAAATCCTTACGTCTGAAAATTTTTGTGCAGCTTGCCCATATTTTGTTGAGCTCAAAAATATATAATTTGTTAGGGGTAACCTACCTGGGTCGAGTACACCAAGGGGTTAAAGGGGTTAAGATTTTTTCAAAAATCGTTTGTATAGGGGACAGAAATTGCACTTTTTTAAACAATACTCAAAAACTGTTTGAGCCAAAGGTTTGAGACCTAGGGGCTGTTTTATAAAAGTCACAAAACTCAATTTCTTTGTAAAAGTCCATTTTTTCTTTGTAAATGTCAGTTTTTTCTTTGTAACTTTGAAAATCTTTGTGATATACATACACTGGGCTGATTCAACAAAAACAATTGTACTTTGTGCTTGATAATAAACTTGTTTAAAATTGAACATTTTTTTAACCGCCATCTTTAAAAAATTTCTCGCCTTGACCAATTAAATGTGAGGGCGGCAAAATTTCTGCTGGCAAAAAAATCTTAAATTATAAAATTACAAAGAAGGTAGGAAAATTTACAAGGAAAGAATGCACTTTTACAAGGAAATCAAATGTTTGTAACTATTATGAAACAGCGCCTTGGAGGAAGTTGAATTAGTTTTGTTAATTTTTATTTTTATTTGCCTCTGTAGGAAGGGACACTTTGACAAAAACTTAATAATAAAAAGTGTTAATGTTTTGAGAGAAAATTTTTTATGTTTTTTTAGTCAAAAAACTTTATTAATTTATAACTTATCACTATTTAAAGGTATTAGTCAAAAAAAATTTTTATCTTTGATTAAATTAGTAAATTTAATTAGATCTAAGTCTTTATTGACAAAAACTGTAGTAACATAGTTATTATCTGAGGGTTTAAAACTAAAGGTAAATCCAACGTGGCTGCAACAGTTGTTCCCTGGATTAAAAAATGCCCCCATTAAGTAACCACTCAAATCACAAGAATCTGACTTTATTTTATCAAACAAATACTCTGCTTTAAATCGAATCTAATTAGCTGATAAAGTGATGTCACATTCTTGTGATTTGAATGGTTACTTAATGGGAGGTAATTTTTAATCAAACAAACAACTTTTGCAGCCACGTTGGGTTTACCTTTAGTATTATTATTAGTTTTATTGGATTATTTTTATTTACTTTTTAGTTTTCATATATACTGCGTTTTATTTCTGAAGCATCAAAATAATTATTACTATTACTATTTTATTATTATTACTATTACTACTTTTTATTACTATTGCTATTATATTGCTATGCTAGTACTATTACTATTATTAGTATTAATATTACTATCATTACTATTAACTGTATTACTCACATTTATAGGGCGTTGCATTTCTGAAACCCCAAAACAATGAGTGTTATTGCTATCACTGCTATTACTATTATTATCTATTACTGTTTTACTATTACTATTAATACTTTTACTGTTTCTTATTATTACTATTTCTACTATTTTTATTATTACTTCACAGGATCAAATAACAATATTTATTTTGTATTGTTTAAATTAGTGTTGTAAAAAGTTATTTTTACTTTTATTTGAAGTAGTAAAAGTAACAGATTTTAGATTAATTTTACTTTTACTCGACTTTTGAAATTTCAATTACTTTTACTTTTACTCTTTAAAGACTTTTACTTTTACTCTTACTCCGATTTTACATGCAAATACTTAAATTAACTTAAGTAAAATTAATTTAATAATAAAAAAAGTAATTTTAATGGGTAGATTCCCTTAAGGGCTTGTTGTAAAATGAATTGCAGAGGATAATTTTTAAGCGGCTAACACGCTAAAACCATTTATTTTGCCAAAAAACTTATTAAAATGATAAATTATACATAAAATTAACAAAATAACTTTATAGAACAGAGCTCTTGAGCTCCAAAACTGGTATTTTGGTCCGTTTCAAAATTACTTTTATTATACTTTTACTCTTACTTTTACTTTTACTTTACTTAAATAAAATTTTGATCATTACTTTTACTTTTACTTTACTTAAATTAAAACATCACAAATTACTTTTACTCTTACTTTACTTAAATTAAAATTTTTCAAATTACTTTTACTTTTACTTAAAATAATCCAAAATCAATACTTTTTACAACACTAGTTCAAATTGATTTATATTAAACATCGATTAATTTAATCGATTTTAATGACCATTACATTGCTTTTTTACGACGTGAAATTCAATAAAATAACAATCACTATTTTTACTATTTATTAATGTTATTGCTATTACTATTATCAAAAATATATAATAAAGAAAATTAAGACACTTAGAAAAAACTGCTCACAAAAAGGGATCCCATTTAAAATCTGACTTATTTAAATAGGATCCCATTTAAATGGGACCTTTTTTCAAGCAGTGTTTCATTTTTCCTTTATTATATATTTTTGCTATTATCACTATTAATGGGCCGTCCTTTGATTTAATATGCATTATTCTTACTATTACTATAGTTACTATTTATTATTTTTACTATCCCTATTACTATTACTAATTTTTTACTATTACTATTATTACTATTATTTTTATTTCTATTACCATTAGTACTATAACCATTATTACTTTTTCTATTATTACTATTTTTATTATTACTTTTACTTTTGTTACTATTACTATTATTACTACTACTATAATTACAATAATATTATTATTATTAATATTATTACTATTATTATTATTAGTATTATTAATACTACTATCTCTATTACTATTATTAATATTGTTACTATTAATATTATTAATATTACTATCTACTATCACCACGATTACTTTTACTATTACTCTTATTTCTATTGCTATCTCATTACCATTACCAATACCACTATTACTATTACTACTATTACTATTATTACTATTACTATTACCACTATTACTATTATTACCATTACTATTATTACTTTTATTATTACTACTATCTCTATTACTATTATTAATATTGTTACTATTAATATTATTAATATTACTATCTACTATCACCACGATTACTTTTACTATTACTTTTATTCCTATTGCTATCCTATTACAATTACCAATACCACTATTGCTATTACTACTATTACTATTATTACTATTACTTTTACCACTATTACTATTATTACCATTACTATTATTACTTTTATTATTACTACTATTACTATTACTACTATTACTATTACTACTGTTACTATTATTACTATAAATATTACTACTATTACTATTATTATTACTACTATTACTATTACTACTATTACCAAAAATATATAATACTATATATTATATTAAGGAAAAATATGTCACTTAGTCTCAGAAGCGAAACGATTTGGTGCCATTTTTTGAGCACTGCCATTAATTGTTGTGCGCATAAAATGGCAAAACAACTGCTCTTATTGAGGCATGTGTCGTGTAAATGGGCACTGCTCAAAATGTAGCAGTGTTTTTGCGCATATACTTGCATGCTAACTCGAACGCACTGCATTTTGAAGCACACTGCACTTTTTAACAATTTTATGCGCATATGCGCATATACTGCACATAAAATGGCACAACCGCTTGAAACAAAAAAAATAAACAGACTTAAAAACCACTACTTAGTTTGCACATTGTACACAAAATACAAACTTTAAGTATAGACATACAAAAATAAAATCCAATGCAATACATAAATAGATCTTTTTGTGTATTGTATTGTATTTTTTTTTGTATGTCTATACTAAAAGTTTGTATTTTGTGTCACTGTGCAAAAGCAGAGTAGGCGTTTTTATTTTTTTTTTTTGTTTCGTTCGTGTGTTCGTGTCTATGTACGGTCAATATATACACATACACTCGCAAAAAATAGAGAACTCCAGAGTTCCTCAAAATGAAGCACGTTCATGCTAGCAAGCAATTATACGCTCAAAAACAGCGCCAACTTCTTGGCTGTTGCCTTTCACTCTTCTCCCCACACATGCCTGGCTCTTTCCACCCTCTTCCCCCTTTCTCATTAAACCATTTTTTTTTTCTTCTTACACCCACTACTTCAATGCCCTACTCAATAATTCCCCTCTATACTTCGCTTCATATACTTACTTACTACTACTATTACTATTACTACTATTACTATTACTACCATTACTATTACTACTATGGCGTAAAATACACACCAAAATATATTCACCCACCGTTAGGATCTTTAAAAAGCTATTGTAAAAGCCAAACATAAAAAGTTTCCTAAATTGGCTAAAATTCTATAATCTTTTTAATAAACTTTTTAAAAAATTTATATGTAAATTTTTAGTATTTATCTAACAATAAGCAAATAAAATAGTGGCATCAGGGAGCGCATACTCCAAGCACGTTGTAACACTGGCCCTACTGCTCCCTCACATGTTAAAAATTCCGCCACTTGAATCCAACGTAAAGTTATAAGCATGTGTAGGTACCAAGCTGTGTGTTCGCACATAGCGCGCATGTGTAAAATTGTGCATGCATCTACTCAATTAATTGGTTAGTTGGTTAGTAAATCTTCAGCACAAGCGGTTGACTTTTACGCGCGTTCACATGGTTAAACCTTATCAAAAAGGTAAGGTTTGTTTATAAATAATTTCATATGGCTTAGGCCTTTCTTTTATAAGTTGCTGCATAACTTGAACCTGCCTATTCTCCAACGGTTGGATTCAAGATTTTTAAGATTGCTGAAAAATTTATTAACTAATTAATTAATTGTCTTTTTTTTTCTTGATAATCCACCAGAAGAGGCCAGTGTTTTTAAATCCATCTCTACCTACAAATATTGCCTTCATTAGGAAATCAACACAAGTCAACAGCGCACCCCTTATGTCGAAGAAAATTCTGTAATTCACCTGTGGGTGAAAATAAGTCTACTTTTTTTAAAATTAACGTGCGACAAGTGAACCTTTAAAGTTACTTGTCACAAATTTTTTGATCTTTCATTGATTGCTACAGTTACTGCTCCCATTTCTTGTTGCGTTCATTTTTACTTAAAAATAAATACTTTTATTCAAATTGTTTTCAGTTTATTCTGTAATTTGGCGCAATTGCCTATTTATATTTATAACTTTTAATTGTATAGCTAATCAATTAGTAACAATAACAGCTCAACATGCTCACTTTAAACTATCCGCACTTTTTACAAACTTGTCCTGCGCTGGCCGCTCCCTGGAGCAGCCTATCCGTCCATAACTAAAAGACCGTTAGCTTTATTCCTGTAGACTCAATTCCCCCCCCTGCATTTCTGGTGGAGAAACATAAGTAAATTTTATATTCTTTCAGTTAGCTGTGGTAAAGTCTTATTCTCTTCACGAGGCGTTCAACTGTCCTATTGCAGACTCGCATAACACCGGCTTGGCGCTACAAACTGGAGCTGATAACTGGGCTTGTATCAATGTCCCTTCATTGAGATCACAGGCCCCATTACAGTAGCGGCCGCCAGCTATCTTCGGTCAGTTAAGCGTCTAAAGTGAACGAAATAAGGCTCATATTTTGTAATTTTTAAAAGTTGGCTTAACAATTAAGGAGGCCTTGATGTAGGATTGTTGTATATTACATGCGGGCTAATAGATTGAAGCAAAGCCCATAGGTTCCCTTTGACGGCCCATAGGTTCCCTTTCCCAAATCCCCCTTTGACGGCAAGAGCATAGGCCTCAATCTATATGGTCGCCCAAATTCTTATTATTATTAAAAATTCTTATTATTATTAAAAATTCTTATTATTATTAATGGATGAATCATAGCAGCCTGGGGACCATTGCCAACAAATAGGGCAAACCCAAAATCTGTCTGCACATGTAAACCCACACATCACCGAACAGGTAGGTAAAGGGCAGGATAAGCGTCAGGATGGTCTGTCCCAACCAGTCGTTTCAGGTGGAGGTGATACTCCCCCAGCAAGGGGGCAGGTTTTTCCAGCAGGGGAGAGATTAATTAAACGGCAATGCGATTTTGGATCACAAATTTTTTGATGACAACAAAGGGAAAATAACAAATCATCAGAGGAAGAAACGTTTGAAAACACTGTCGAATTCCATGAATGGCAACAACAAGAGAAAGATCAGAGGGCATGCAATTGTGATCAACGTTGACAAGCCCCTCAAAATCAACAAAATGAAAGAAGGCGTTCAAATCAACCAACAAAACGACAAACTCAACCAGCAGAACCTCCCAGAAGTTATTATTCTCACATAGGGAGTCCGACAGAATATAGCGATCAGGAGTGTCAACCCTGACCTCCCTAACCTCGAATGAGCACCCAGACCAAACGTTGGACAGAGGCACAGCAACCTCCCTATCCAATACCAGTAAATGACAAACAAACGCCGATAACTTGCCCCCTTATTGAGGTAGAGATTGAACAGTTTTTGGCGCCTAATTTAGCTACAGAAAAAGTAGCTCCTGGGGTTAGCTTATTCAAAGCTACAATACCCCAATTACAAACTATGGCCATAAGAAATACCCCCCTCAAGTAACGGCCACAATAACCTCACCTCTGGCGCCAGACGCTGGCCAAGTGGCGCTCCACGCATCTGCAGCGGCGGACCCATCCCAGAAGACCCATCCCAGGAGAAAACACAAGCTGCAAAGGTAGAAAAAGTGCCGAAAAAAGCCAACTACCACCTCTTCAGAAAGAACGTTAATAGACTTTGGTCCAGAAAAGGAAATTTCAGGAATAGTAGCTCCAAAAGACCCCTTATTACCCGCTATTTTCAAAAACAAGGTAAATGCTCCAGCTAAGCAAGAAATAACTGGGCTGACTACAACTACCCCTAACGCAGAATTTGAATCACCAAACCAACCAAAACCATCCACAAGAAGAGTTCCAGTATTGAACAGATCTAAAAAATTTTCAGTCCAGCATCCAAAATATATTGAAATGAGTTTGGCAATTCCTTTCAGCAGCTGGGTTATGGAATTAGAAATTGCGTTCCAATATTCCAGAACCCTGGAAAATGAATGGACTATATACCTCCCCATGCTTTTTGAAGGAAGTGCAAAAAACTTCCTTAATTTTGTCCCCCTAAACAAAAAGAACAACTACTGGTACATAATTAAAAGTTGACTAAAAAGTTGGATAATGTCACAGGATTGGCAGCCGGTCAATTACATTGATGCACTCAGGCGACCAATGAATTAGTGAACGCTTATGCTACAAGAATAGCAGAAATGGTGCTGGTAGCCTTCCGAGGACAGGATGGATATAGTAAACAACACCATGAAGACAACCAAATTTGCTAATTCTGGAATGGTTTGATTCCAAAAATCAAAGAAGAATGACAAATGTGGGACCAACCAAAGACATGATGACGCCTTAAAAAATGCCAGCTGAGCGGAAGATGTGGTAAAGGCTAAGAAAACCGCTCTTGCTGTAATTAGTGTCCTGAATGCCCAACCTTCAGCGGTAGAGAGACGGGTTGAATCCGTACCCACTGATAAAAAAGTAGTCACCAAAACTACTGAAAATCTAAAGTTGAGAAAACGACCACACAGAAATCTTTGTCTGGCCGCGGAGGTAGAAATAACTACCAGGGCAATGGATGAGGAGGTTATAATAATAATCCTGGAAGATTTATTAACAATAATTGGAAGAAGCCCTACCAAGATAATAAAAATAACAGTGGAAATACTGACAATCAAGGTAATGGTCAAGGAGGAGCCTTAAGAGGCAATGACTCTGATTGATGGACAAAAAGTGGACATGTTATATGCAACTGGTGTAAAAAGGTAGGTCATTTGGCTTGAGACTGTCGCAGACAGGGGTGCGGCGCTCCGAGATCACAACCAGCAACGCTGCAGCCAATTAGTTATAATGGAACTACTTATTACCCCCAAAATAATAATAATGTACCTACATTTATTCCCAATGAAGTTAGGCAGTTTCCACAAAATCAAAGCTATTCCCCAACCAATAGCAGGCGTAATCCCACTAATACAGGTTTACTAATAACTACTAATACAATTTAGGCTAACCCCCTAAAATTTTTAAAAAAAAAATTTTAGGAGGTAGCCAGAAGTTTAAGGACTTTAACTTGAGATATTTGCATATGGATTGCAGCGAAAAGTTATAAGAGCTCAAACAAAAATTTTTTCACAGTATCGCAAAAAAACAGAGAATAGTTTTATTTTTCAAAATATTATTTTTAGGGTTACTTTTACAGTTTTAAAGTTTCTTTTGTACTGTATTGCAGTTTTTACTTTAAATGTAGATATTTATCAAAAATAGTTAATTAGTCATAATTAACAATTTAAATGTAGTTATCTACCTACTTAACTAACTACTTTGATTTTTGGTTATCTATCACAAACTCTACCTACCTCCCCCTTTCGCTCATATAATTCTCATTAAATAATCATACTTTTGGTTTGCTGAGAACACTTAAGATTTTTTGGTGATTTTTTATGTTTTTGGCAAAAACTAACGTTTTGCCGGGCCCATATTTTTTGCCGAGCTTTTTTCACCTAATTTAGTTTAGCCCCGTTTAGCTTTAGTTTAGCTTTAGTACAAAGGCCAAAAAACCCTTTAATATTAAAACACTTTAGTCTTAGCTTTAGTACCAATGACACCCGTAATATATATATATATATATATATATCTATATATATATATATATATATATATATATATATATATATATATATATATATATATATATATATATATAATTAATTAATTAATAATTAATACAATAGCGATAGTATTAGAATAGTAGTAATAGCAAGAATGCATAAGAGTAGAGAATGTCCGACTGTGTGTTAAACAGTTGTTCAAATTATAGGTAGATTATTCCACAGTGTGAATTTTTTATCATGTAAAAAAATCCACAACGCGTTGTGGAATAATCTACAATTTGTTGAATAATCTACGTGACAATTTTTCTACGTATACTGTAGATTATTCTACATGAGAACCGGAATTCTTGCAAACAAAAAAACTGCACACGTATAACTCTGTGATGATGTTTTTTTTTCACATGACATTGTCAAATATTCAGCACTTTGGTTGAATCCAACGTATAAATTATTTTACATGTTAAAACATCATATATCTTGAATAATTTGAATTATTCCACAGTATTATGTAAAAAAATTTGTTGTATGCATTTTGCGTTTACAATTTTTCATTTTGCAAACTTTGAACTGCAAAAATCCGTGAACGTAAAATACTCAGCAGAGGTTGTAAAAGGTAGAGGTAGTAAAAGTAATAGTAGTAAAAGTAATAGTAGTAAAAGTAATAGTAGTGCAAGTAATAGTAGTAAAAGCAAATGTCGTAACAGTAATAGTAGTAATAGCAAAAATATATAATATACCAAAAAATGTGCAACTCCTATATAAAAAATTAAATCTGAGTAGGCCATTATAATGAGCCTCTCCATATAAAAGGCACCCTCTATAATAATGGCATTTTAATTAAGCCGTTTTAATTGGCGCAAATTAAAATGTCAAATTTTAAATAGGATCCCATTTAAATGGGCCTTTTTTTGAGCAGTTTGTTCTAAGTGTCTTAATTTCTTTTATTATACATTTTTGATAACAGTAATAGCAATAATATTAATAAATAGTAAAAATAATCGTTACTTTATTGAATTTCACGTCGTAAAAAAAGCAATTTAATGGTCATTAAAATCGATTAAATCAATCGATATTTAATATAAATCGATTTAAACAATACAAAATATTATTATTTGATCCCGCGAGGTAATAATAATAATAGTACAAATAGTAATAATAAGAAATAGTAAAAGTAATAATAGTAATAGTAAAAACAGTAAGAGATAATAATAGTAATAGCAGTAGTAGCAATAACACTTATTGTTTTGGGGCTTCAGAAATGCAACGCCCTATAAATGTGAATTATAAAGTTAATAGTAATAATAGTAATATTAAAACTAATAATATTAATAGTATAGTAATATAATAGCAATAGTAATAAAAAATAGTAATAGTAATAGTAATAAAATAGTAATAGTAATAATTATTTTGATGTTTCAGAAATAAAACGCAGTATATATGAAATTTAAAAAGTAAATAAAAATAATAGTAGTAGTTTTATTGGTGTATTAGTATTATAGTGGCATTATAGTAGAAGTATATTAGTATTATTAGTAGTATAATAGCGATCATATTAGTAATAGTAGTAATAGTAATAGTAGTAAAAGTAATAGTAGTAAAAGTAATAGTAGTAAAACTAATAGTGTAAAAGTAATAGAAGTAATAGGAAAAATATATAAAACTATATATTATATTAAGAAAAAATTTGCCACTCATTCTCAGAAGCGAAAAGATTTGGTGCCATTTTTTGAGCACTGCCATTAATTGTCGTCCTCATAAAATGGCAAAACAACTGTTTTTATTGAGGCAGGTGTTGTGTAAATGGGCACTGCCCAAAATGTAGCAGTGTTTTTGCGCATATCCTAGCATGCTAACTTGAACGCACTACATTTGAAGCACACTGCACTTTTTTAGCAATTTATGCGCATATATGCGCATATACTGCAAATAATATGCACAACCGCGGGAAAAAAATTAAACCCACTAAAAAACCAATACTTCGTTTGCACACTGTACAAAAAATACAAACTTTTAGTATAGACATACAAAAATAAAATCTAATACAATACACAAAAAGATCTATTTATGTATTCAGAAAATGTCGTAACAATAATACTGGGAACAGCAAAAATATATAATATACTGAATAATGTGCAACTCCTATATAAAAACTTAAATCAGAGTAGGCCATTATAATGAGGCTCTACATATAAATGGCACCCTTTATAATAATGGCATAAAAGCCATTTTAATTCGTGCAAATTAAAAGGAAGAGGAAGCCATTATAATAGCGTTTATTTTCATTTCATACACTCACGTGTAATACTGGTCTTGAGTTATAAAGTAAATAGTAATAATAATAATAGTATAAATAATAATAGTAATAGCAATAGTAATAGTATTAGTAAAATTAATAGTAATAGTAGTAATAATTACTGTAGTAATAGTAGTATTTAATAGTAATAGTAGTAATAGTACTTATATTAATAGCAGTAATAGCAAAAATATATAATATACCGAAAAATGTGCAACTCCTATATAAAAAAGTGCGAAAACGTAGGCCATTATAATGAGCCTCTACATTTAAATGACACTCTCCACTATAATGGCATAGTAGCCATTTTATTTCGGCGAGTTAAAATGGAGAGGAAGCTATTATAATAGCCATTTATTGACTTAATTTCACTTCATATATACTCACAAGTCTAATACTGTCCGGGCCGCACGAGTTTCTGCGTGTCGGACAGTATTAAACCAACACGAGAAAAATCGTGCGGCCCGGACAGTATTAGACTTGTGAGTATATATTAAGTGAAATTAAGTCAATAAATGGCTATTATAATAGCTTCCTCTCCATTTTAACTCGCCGAATTAAAATGGCTACTATGCCATTATAGTGGAGAGTGTCATTTAAATGGAGAGGCTCATTATAATGGCCTACGTTTCTGCACTTTTTTATATAGGAGTTGCACATTTTTTGGTATATTATATATTTTTGGTAATAGTAATAGCAGTAATAGTAATAGTAGTAATAGTAATAGTAATAATAGTAATATTAATAGTAGTAATAGTAATAGTAGTAATAGTAGTAATAGCAATAGTAGTATTGGTAATGGTAACAGGGATAGCAATAGGAATATCAGTAATAATAAAAGTAATCGTGGTAATAGTAGATAGTAATATTAATAATAATAATATTAATAATAGTATTAGAGATAGTAGTGATAAAATACTAATACTAATAATAGTAATAGTAATACTGTAATTATAGTAGTAGTAGTAATAGTAATAGTAATAATAGTAATAGTAATAATAGTAATAATAATAAAAGTAATAGTAATAATAAAAATAGTAATAATAGTAATAGTAATAATAGTAATAGTAATAATAGTAATAGTAATAATAGTAATAGTAATAATAGTAATAATAGTAATAGTAATAATAGTAATAGTAATAATAGTAATAATAATTATAGTAATAGTAATAATAGTAATAGTAATAATAGTAATAGCAGTAATAGTAATAATGGTAATAGTAACAAATTAGTAATAGTAATAGAGATAGTCAAAATAATAAATAGTAATTATAGTAATAGTAAGAATAGTAACAATAATGCGTATTAAATCAAAAGAGGGCCCATTAATAGTAGTAATAATAGTAATAGCAATAATATTAATAAATAGTAAAAAAGTAATAAATAGTAATAGTTATAATAGTAATAGAAATAATAGTAATAGTAATAACAGTAATAATAGTAGAATAATGATAGTAAAAATAATAACAGTAATACCAAGAATAGTGACAATAATGCAGATTAAATCAAAGGGATATATGTATATATATTTATATAAAAATATATATATATATATATATATATATATATATATATATATATATATATATATATATATATATATATATATATATATATATATATATATATATATATATATATATATATATATATATATATATATATATATATATTTTATATATATTTTTTAAATATTTTTATATATGTATATATATATATTTGCAAAGCCCGCCCAAATTTACTTTTGAAAATTAAATTTATGCTTTTTTGACTTTTTAAACTAATAAGTTACATAACAATCGTCAACCTATGTTATATTAAACATTTTTAATGCTTTCTTGAGAAATAAAAGTTTTTTGAGGGTAGGATAGAAAAAAGAGATTTACATGGTTTTAGAGTTTTCGTTTACTATATTATTCCCATAAACTTACGCGTCCTTTGCTGTTTATCTGGGCGGATGCATACCATTTTGTAGCGTTTTTTCCTGAAGAAGAATCAAATGAGTTGTCTAAAGTTGTGCTGCTGTCAAATGATGTAAACATATCATAAAAATTTCTGGGACTATTCTGGGTATTAGTCATATCTATGTTTGTCATTGTTTCATCTGGTTGTTTCAGCGATGAGGATTTTGAACCGGTATTAAATTTGTTTTTAGATGCCATGACAAATGCAAACGGGAAATATATAGAAGTGTATATTTGTTTTCGGTTTTTATAACTTGAAGCCTACCTATATAAATTAAAAAAATCATAAAAATCAATAATTAAACAACTAAAAAAAAAATAAGAACGATTGTTTGTGTTGTGTTTTTAAATGGCGAAATACACAAAAGAATTCAACAAAACAAATTTATTTGTAAAGAAATTGAAGAGCAAAAGTAAATAGGATAAGTAACAATAGAAACACAATTTAGCATAGTAAAAAAACCATAAATGAACCAAAAGTACTTTGTTTATATACCTGAGAAACATACTTCTAGAAATCTCCAGAAAAATACTTGATGAATAAAACGTTGCCAAGTTTATTTTAATGCTAATGATTTGTTCTTGGGGAACTTAAATCTGACTACAGCAAGAAGAATAAAAGACAAAACGTTTATTCCTTAAGGCATTTAAGCTTTCGAGTCGCTCAGTACCCATCATCAGTAAGGATAAAACATTTTAGAAAGACAAGAATTACGAATCATCAATTATAAATACAAAAAATTATAAATTACAAAATTACTAAAGAGGTAAAAAAATTACGACAATGTTTTTAATAATGAGAAGAAAAACAAGGAGATGAAAAGCCTAAAACTAACGTATTAAACTAAATAAATGTATAAAATTATTAAATTAAAAATTGTGAAACGTGGCCCACTGAAACAATTTCAGACGCAATGATTATCAAAAACAGAGCATTTAATGTTCATCAAAGGGATAGACAGCAGTGGCGAGGCAGTAGAGTAGTTCTATTAATTAAAAATCTTTTTAGAGTAGTTGAAGTTGAAATTCAGAAAAAGTATGATACAATAGAACTAAACTAAATGCCACCAGGAAGCGACATTACTTAAACACTGAATGTTGTTGGATTAATGCCAGCAGTTCATTTAAAATCCATTTCCAAAAATTGGAAATGGTTAAATCAAAAAAATTAAAATAAAAAATATACCAATTTATAACTGAAAACGTCATTTATTGTGCAGAAAGATATTACAATATCATGAAAAAATTACGTTCTGTCATAATATGTTTTTTCCTATGTTTTTATATTAATATATTAATATAGAATAAATATTAGAAATGTTGTATAAGATTTTGGCCCATCTTATATAAATTTTGTAATTGCAAGAAGTACAATTGAAATAATATTTATTGACGTCGACATAAGTAAAAGCTTTCGGCCGAAGCTACAGCCATTTTCAATTACATCTAAAATACATATTATAATATTAAATTTACAATTATAAATATACTATAAATTATTAGAAATAAGGAAGTTATAATAAACGCGATAAATACAAAAATATAAATAAAACGCAGAAAAATTTTAAAAAATCACGAACTAATATGTTAAAAAGGCTGGAAAAATGTCCGAAACCGGTATAAAGGAATACATGGATTAAAACTGCGCAATTACAAAACATGAACTACTAATAATAAGAAAGACAATAAGGATAAAGAAAACAGAAAAAGATTTAAACTATACACATAAAAAAGGTAAGACCTACCGCTAAAACAAGCTTAAATTAATGCTAGTAACATTCTTGTTTAAAACAGGATTATCCCTTTTAATACATAAACTTTCTTTTATTCTCAAATTAAACTCATTATTTGCTGAACATAAAACAGAAAAATCTCGAGAACTTGGCTGATTATTAAGTAAATTACATGTTAAAATATGGTCAAACACAGCCGAATCTTTTGGAACAATCTTCTTTCCAGTCCTAGCTGAGATTCCAATGTGCTCTGAGATTCTAGTACCAATGTGGCGAACCGTTTGGCCGCAATAAGTGGAGTTGCACCCACTACACGTAAATTTGTAGACAATACTAGATCTCAGATCAAAAGGGATTCTGTCTTTGAATGGAAACAAGTTTGTAAAACGCAACGATGTCCTAAATACGACTTTAAGTTCAACTTGTGGATAATATTGGTAAAACAGTTTCTTAAGTTTAGAACTAACACGCATAGAAGCAACACCAGTATAAGGTAAAACAACATATATTGGAATTTTCTCAACGTTGAAATTAAAACTATCCTTAATGTTAAACATTTTACACAAAAACTTCCTAATACATGAATCAATAAAACCAATCGGATAAGAGTTTTTACATAAAAATGACTTTAAAACTACAAGATCCTCATGAAACTTTTTGTATGTAGATGAAAGATGGTAAGACCTATGCAAAAGACTGAAAACAAGACTATATTTACTAGAAACCGGAATAAAACTATCATAACTAGAGTAAACTCCACTGAAAGTGGACTTCCTATACACAGATGTAGTAAAACAATTACCTTTCTTACAAACAGAAATATCTAAAAATGGTAAAACTGACTCAGATTCTTTTTTCACATGTAAATTTAATACATTTATGACGCGAATTTAAAAAACTTAGAAACTGACTAACATGAGACTCATCACGAAATAAAATAAAACAATCATCTACATATCTACGATAAAACACAGGCCTAAACTCAACTGGGCATTCATTTAACCATATTTTCTCATGATAGCACATAAAAGCGTTCGCAAGAGTAGGTCCTAGTGGCGATCCCATTGCAACCCCATCCAATTGACAATAAAGCTTATTTTCAAACAGGAAAATATTGTTTTGAACTGCTAAATTTATAAAATTCTTTAAATCGTTCTTATTGGTAAAACCAGCTGGACAGTTTTCGCTGTCAAATATAAGATCAGAACAAATTTCTATTGTTTCTTCCAGAGGAATATTTGTAAAAAGAGATTTTACATCAAAACTGGCCATAATAAGTTTATTGGATGGAAATTCTTCAGATGATAGGTTGCAGATCTCTTTGGCAAAAGAAAAGGAGTCTCGGACGGAATATTCATTGTGAGTACAAGAAGATAAAACTGGAACAAGAAATTTCGCTAATTGATAAGACGCAGTTCCTATGGCTGATAAAATAGGTCGCAATGGAATGTTATTTTTATGAATTTTTGAAAGACCATAAAACCTGCCTGGTTGTGATCCTGAAGGGGTAAGACGGTTAAATTCTTCCTCCGTAATGATATTACGTTTTTTAAAACTTCTTAATGATGATCGAAATTTTTCTTCGTGATTTATAACAAAATTAAATCTCTTATCTTGAGACGAATTTTCTTTTATTATGATTTCTTTAAATTTGCTGGAATCAGATAAAATTTCAAACATTTTTTGAAGATAAGACGGACGGTCAAGTAAAACAACTGTGCTGCCTTTATCTGAAATCTGGATTACTAGATTTTTCTGGGACTTCAAATCTTCTATAGCTTCTAATTCAACCTTGGATAAAACATTTGGATGGAATGAATTGTTATATTGATAAAACGAAGACAAAGCAACTTCCTTAACTGATGTTCTAATGAAATCTTGATTTCCTTTGTAAATTGGAAGTTTCTGAACAGATCTAAACAAGAGCTCAAATGGAAAGAAATAGTCTGGTTCAGAAAGTTTCTTTGGAGGCAAAGCAAAGTTAGACCGCGTGATAAAACTTTCTTATGTACAAAAGATAAGACAAATGATGAAAGATTTCTGATGACGACTTCTGGATTGTGAGACTTCTTAGCTTGTTCTTTCTGAAGATTTCAAACTTTTTGAACTATAAGAATGATTATATCATGCAGGCGTTTATTAATTGACCTAGACATTGTGTGAGACAAATGGTTGAAATCAAAAGGACTAATTCTATTACATAGAGCGGATACTGCAGCAGAAGTAGTTTCCAAAGAATGAATGGTAGAAATTTTGGATCTAATTTCTTCTGAAAGAAGTCTTCTTTGACAAGCGGAATACCCATTGGAC
>JASAMX010016517.1:0-11846 GCA_030248175.1 Microlaimidae sp. YZB2_3
CACCTCTACCCTTAAGCTCAAGTGTCCCCACGAGCAAGAAATAGTCATAGGGAACCTCTACCCTTAAAAATGTATGATAGATGAGGTGATAATTTTTCTTTTGGTTTTTTTTTTTTTTTTGAGAAAAACAATAACAAAGAAAAAAATAGTTTGAGCGGCTAACGTTGAGCAATAAAAGTAAAATTGAGAATACTTGAGCAAAACACATTACCCTTTCCCTGCACCCTAAAAAAATTTTGGCCTTCCACCTGGGGGTGGACCCCCCCAGCGGACCTGGATCAAAAACATCTATGCTTAAAAACACATATTTCTACCTTAAAAACTTATGTTTGGAGGCAGTTAGAACTTAAAAGTCATTTTAAAGACACTTTTTTCTTCATTTTTCCATAATTTGGGGGGGGGGTTAACATTTTCTCTCCTCTCCACTTTTAAGTAAGGAGGGGGTTAAACCCCCATCTCAGAACTTGGAGGGGGGTTAATCGCCTCCCACGCTTAAGTTATCACACGTGTGCCACTGCAAAGTGTACAATTTGGTCGTGAAGATAGTAATAAATAGAAGTTTTTTGTAGCAGTGCGAAATTATAAGCAATAATTTTTCACTGCATTAAAAACTTCAATTAGTAATGTGTTTAATCAAAATAATTATTGTTTTATCTAGGCTTTGCTCAGAAGAGGCCGCTTTGATCGTCACATTTTAATTGATTTGCCTACTTTGCTGGAACGAAAAGAAATATTTTTGCTTTATTTAGCTAAGCTAAAGCTCGATAAATTACCCGAACACTACGCTGGTAGATTTGCTCAAATGACGCCCGGATTTAGTGGTAGGTATTTAATTGCACTCTTTAATAACAAGTAATATATTTAACTATTGCAAAAAGGTAGAAATTTAAGTTTTGTCCGTTGTCTGAGTGTTTATCTTTAAATATCTTTTAATGTTTCTTGCTGATAAGGATCCCCTGCGTTTGTTGGTATTTATCCTGGTAAAGCAGGCAGGGCAATGCATGATTTTTTAAATTTATTCAGATTTAATAAATTTACTTATTTTAAAATGGAAATGAAGAAACAAATAAAATTTAAAAAAACTACAAATCATAAAACATAAGCTTATTTTTTGTCTTATCTTGGAGTTAAAAACATGATTTTTTTATCGCAGGTTATTTTGTGAAAAATATAAGTTTTGTTGTTAAAAAAGTGATTAGTTAGGGTTAAGTTAGGGAAACGAATTCGAATAATGCGCTTTGACTAATTCTTGTGATTTATAGTGGTCAGTTAAGATGAACCATAATTAAAATGGTCATACATTTTGTGAATCATAATATTGCAAAACAATGTGTTGAATTATAAAAAATTGTTTTCGAAATGTAACAAATTTGTTTACAATTTTCTATTTAAGATATTGTGTTATAATATTGTTTTATTAACAAACCAAAACTTTTTTAATATAATTTAATATAGGTGCGGATATTTTTAATTTGTGTAACGAAGCAGCCATTCATGCCGCCACGCACTCAAAAACCGAAATAACCATGGAATCATTAAATTTCGCTTGTGAGCGTGTTATTGCAGGTATATAAATCGCTGTACGGTATATTGCTAATAAATAGTTTAACAAAATGTAAAAAAAAATCTGTAAAATATAATATAAATACAAACTGAATAAAAGTTTGATGTCCAAATTTGATTTTAAACTAATTGGACGTTTAAAAAGTAGGCAACAAAAAAAACAACCGAATATAGTTTTACAAGAATTATGTGTTGTGAAAAAAAATAAAATCAATGCATATTATTTCACTAACAGAAAATTAATAGTTATAACCAGGAATGTGCTCAACATCTGCATCCGCAGACATCTGTAATTTTTTGACATCCGCATCTGCGGATTTGTAAACTCACATCTGCGGATGTGTATATTGCTTATTTTTACTTCTTAAATTACCTAATAATTAATTTTTATAAATTTCTAACCTTCTCTAAGCCAAGTTTTGATGTCTAAATCAGTTTTTTAGCCATAAAAAGCTTAAAAAGGTAATAAAAACGTGTTTAGCTAAAATCAGCGGTTTTTACTTGTTTTTTCTTTCAAAATTAAAAAAACAATATGCATAAAATGCACTCCAGAACTAAAAACAATATGGTCAGAATGCATTTACTAGACATCCGCATTCGCGATTTCTGTTTCCAAAAACCGCATCCACGAATGTCAAAAAGTGACAGTCGAGCACATACCTAGTTATAACTACTGGACAAAACTATACTAGGATTACTGGATGACACTCCTCAGACCTGTTCAATGTCCAAAATGGATAAACAGCACGGGATTAGAGCGTAGGTGGGCAGCCTCTCGGATTTTGTGGAGGGATATACCCGAACCCCGAAATTTGGGGGGGGTGTCCCAAATATTTTTTGGGGATATACCTCAAATACCCCCATTTTTAGTGTTTTTAGTACTGGGACCCCCCAAATTTTAGAGGGGGTGTTCGGGGTACCCCCAAATTTTAAGGTGGTGTCGGGTATAATCGAGGTTTTTTGGGGAATATAATCCCCCTAACTCCCCCTGCTTAAATCTTGAAGATTTTGCATAATAGTTAAAAAATGGGAAAATTTTGGAGATATTGATTATAAACTGAGATTTTTGCAAAAAAAATATAACAAAAATAAAAATTAAAAAAAATTATGTTTTTTTAAGCATGGGAGGCGGAAACATTGCCTAACAAAGTGGGGAAGGCTTCGTCAATAATTTTTCTTCCTAAATTTTGAGCTTAGGTGAGAAAGGGGGGGCAGGGTGAATTCCACCCCCCTCCTAGCCTCGAAATTTTGGGACCCCCCCCCTAGACGAAAATCTAGGGCGGCCCCCCCTCCCTCCAAATTTCCGAATTTTTTACTCCTGACCCCTTCTAGATTTTGAAATCTGACCCCCCCCCCTCCTCCCCCCTCGGAAAAATTTTAGGTGCCTTTTTTATACTAAATTTTCTTCCAAAAACGTAAATTTTCATCACATATTCATACTTTTACACCCTTTTTATACCAGAATATCGCTTTTGTTAAATTTAAAGGAACAGCGAAACGAAGTTCCACAATGTCGGATGAAGAAAAACGTACTGTTGCTTATCACGAATCTGGTCACGCCTTAGTTGGATGGATGTTGAAACACACGGATGCACTTCTAAAAGTATAAAAGTGTTACATTATTCAAATTCCAAAATTTTACTTTTTCCTTAGTTAAAATTCGTTGTCTTGAATTTAAACGTCTCTATGAATTTTACAATAATCGCGGTTCTCCAGCAACCAGGTTAACTGTAAGTTTTAAATCAGTTCAAATGCAAAAATATTATCAGTTTAAAAATCTAATTTAACGGCACCCTTTTAGTGAATACAGCGTCTTGTATAAAAATATTCATGTATATTTTTCAAGAAATCAACCCTCTGATATAACATTTCGTAGATTATAAGCTTTTTCCTGATACGCCGTACAGATTGATTCACTTTGTGGTTTAAGAGAAGGAGAACAAAAGAAACCGCGCACACATTATAGATTTTAATACATTTTAGATCAGTATCATTCCGCGAACAACAGCTGCTTTAGGTTTTGCTCAATATAATCCGGCCGACAGAAAGCTAATCTCAAAAGAAGAAGTAAGTAGGTTTTTGTTTTGAAATCTTAAAATTAGAAGAAAACTACTAAACTACAGTTATATTAACAAAAATTAAAAAAAATAAAAAAACATGTCCTCTTAAAATTTCATGAGATTGAAACAACAAAAAAACTAAACCATAAATCCTACCATTTTTTCCTGTGCGACCTTGTGGGTAGTTTTGTTACAGTTTTGACTCTCTTAAAAAGATTTCCCTTAATGTCAAGAGCGTGTCACGCAATTCGGCTTTACCTTCTCTAAAGATTCAACTATAGTCTGTTCAAAAATGATTGAGACTGGCGACAAAACGTAAACTTTAAATCATACATGGGCACGGGGGGTTAACCCCCCCACAAATTCTGAGAAAGGGGGTTTAACCCCCCACTCAGAAGTGGGGGGGTGGAGAAAAGGTTAACCCCCCCAATTTTGGAAAAATGAAGAAAAAAAATGTCTTTAAAATGACTTCTAACTGCCTCCAAGCTTAAGTTTTAAGGTCAAAATGAATGTTTTAAGCAATAAAAAGCTCAAAAATGCAATAAAAAGGGCTTTTTGACCTAAAATTAGTGTTTTTCTGCCTAATTTTTCTTCAAAATCGAAAAACGATATGGGTAAAATGCACTCCGGAAAAAAACGATTTTGCGTTTCTCTGATTTTAACCCGCTCCCCTAATTTAGGGTTTAACCCCCCACTCCGGACCAACTTGCCCATGTATGATTTAAATCGTTATATCTCAAGAACGGCTAAACTAATTGGAACAATACTTATATCAGTGTGCAGCTTAGACTTTTACCTACCATTTGAAACTAAAAGAAAGGAATGTTCAATTAAATGAAAAGAAGGAAGAAAGGAAATACGCCATCACTACGACTAATACTGTGAAAAAACCTGGGCTGGGCATTTTGAAGTATACCCCAAAAAATTTTTTTGACATCCCTTCCTTCCCCTTCGCCAAATTTTGGACGTCAGGTATACCACCCACCCCTTCCCCCCCAAAAAAAAATCCGGGAGGCTGCCGTTTATAAATGTTGGTATTGTTTCACGTGGTCCTACTTAGAAATTGATATTGAAATAAATCAATTTAGCTGTTTGATCGAATGTGTATGACTTTGGGCGGAAGAGCTGCAGAAAGTCTTGTGTTCAACAAAATATCCACAGGAGCTGAAGATGATCTGAAAAAAGTTACCAAACTAGCATATGATCAGGTAATTTTTTTTATTTGTTACGTAGTTTTTCTATAAATTTACATGATCTAGATCTAAGTGTCTTTAGTATAAAATTCAATTCATAATTTTGTTTCAATTTTGGATTGAAAACCAAAAAAAGTTGTTACTGAATTTTTTGTAAATTAAAATGTAAATGGAAAAAAATGAAAAAAAAATTTAGCTATGTAAAACATTTTTTTTTTTTGAATTTGTCACGCCAACACTTCAGTCAAAATGAATACTACACCTAAGTTCCTAAGTACAATTTAAATTATATTTTACACAAGCGAACTAAAGGTGATATTATAACAGACTTGCACACGGTCTGAAAATCCTCCCACCCGCTTTATTATATGATTCCCCCCGCGGAAAAATGAAAAAGTACCGAAAAATTATGACGCCATATTTTTTACCTATTATGACGCCATCATCGCTAAATTTTTGCAGTTTCAATGCTTTTTAAGCCATTTTAGACCTATTTTAATTTAAATTCCGCAATTTCGCCTTTTTTGTCCTTTTTTTCCTTTTTCCTTTTTTTTTCTCCTTTTTTTCTCTTTTTTTTTTCTTTCTCCCTTGCTTGACCTTCCGTTTTATTCCCCCCTCATTTCAAAAAAGTTGCCCTCCGTGCCCCCCATTTTGAAATTGCCCCCCCAATAAAACCCCAGGGGGGAGGGCACAGGTCTGTTATAAGGATGTTAAATAATGATATTTGTTTGCTATAATAAACAATTTTGATTCCGGCGGGGGCCGCCGGATATTAGCTTTAGATCAGTAAGTAAGTAAGTGAGTAACTTCCTAGGGCTTTCGTTGATTTTAAATAAATCGGCCGAATCAACTTTATATACGTTGAAATTCGGCACATAGATACAACTGACAACGGAGAATCGATCGGTAATCACTGATTTGTGATCTGAAAAATCGTGCGGTCAATAATAACGTATGCAAATTTTATTTAAAACATTTATAACTCGGCCGGATAAAATCTATATAACTTGAAATTCGGAACATAAATACAACTGAAAACGGAGAATTGATTGATGATCACGATTTTGTGATTTTCGCAAGTTGTGCGGTCGATCATGACGTATAGGTAAATTTTATTTAAAACATTTATAACTCGGCCGGATAAAATCTATAAAACTTGAAATTCGAAACATAAATACAACTGACAACAAAGAATTGATTGATAATCACGATTTTGTGATCTGACAAATTGTGCGGTCACTTTATTTAAAACAATTATAACTCGGCCGAATAAAATCTATATGACTTGAAATTCAGAACATGGATAGATAGAAATTGTAATGGAGAATCGACTGGTAGCGATGTTTTTTGATTTGACATTTTTGCGGTCGAGGTAAATGGGATTTACAGTTAGCAAGCTTATACCGTGAAACACAGCCAAAAACACAAGTGTTAAGTTTGCCGGTCTTTTAACGAACATATGTACAACTGACAACAAAGAATTGATTGCTAATCACGATTTTGTGATCTTACAAATTGTGTGGTCGATCATTACGTATATGCAAATTCCAACGATAATCTTAACGGCCCCCGGTTGCAAGACAAGACTTGAACTAGTTTGATTTTGATTTGAACTAAATTTTTGAAATGAATATTTTCGTAAATTTCAACAAACTCCTATTCCTAGTTAAGTTTTATAAGTTTTTTTAAAAAACCAACCATCGTACATTCTAAATCACAAATAAAGTTGAGTTTTAATTATGTGGGAAAGTATTTGCATGAAACTATTTGCATGTGTAATTATGTGCATAGAGTTGAAAGCTTAGTTCATCCTTTCTGATTATCTACATATGATTATGATTATGATTTTTAGTTTTTTTGATTTTCATAGTTTTTTCTTTGTGGTGTGCGGTCTTCCAATTTAAATTCTCCATGTTTTTATTCATATTTTGATTGGGCTCGATTAAAAAGTTAACTATAGTTATTCTTCCATAACCCTTCAAAGACGATGAATACAAAAAGAAGAATATACAAATATGTGTAAGACTATTAAAAAATATAAACTTATGGAACCCAATGATTAAAATGAACCACGTTGTTTTCAACAGGACATTTTGAAAAAATATGAAAAAACTGAAGACCAGACTCACATTTCACACAATAAATTGATACTGGATATTTTTTACAATAGTGATTAGTTTTACTAACAAAGGGCCAGCTTATTTCAGTGCATGTTTAAATGTTTTAGCTGTGTCCGGCAATATGCGAATAAATAATAAATAAAATAAATAAATAAATAAATTATTATCAAGTCAAACGTGGATTGTAAATATCGCGTCTTAATGTAAAAGGAAGAATGGTCTGACGGAAGGAGAGTATCACAGATAAACATTGACTGACGCGTTCTCGTTCCACATTTTAAACGTTTTTTTTTTTTTGCTTTAATCAAAAAGAATTATTTCTTTAATTAAAAAGATAAAGCGTTTACTCCACCGTGTGTTTATATTTTGTGAAATTAACAAAAAAAATATACAGACGATGCAAACGAAAGATGCAAAAAAAACTGCAAACGATAATTATTATCAATAAATAGCTAAAAAATGTTTTTTTTTCCTCAAAAAAAAAACAAACACACATGGATGCCTAGAACGTGTTTGTGGGATTTTAACATCCTCCAATTTCTGGTTCAGCCAACTCTGCCCGCCCCTTGAGACCATGTTCAACGATAGTGTTTTCGCTGCTAATGAGAGCAGAAATTTTTTTCTACTAATGAGAGCAGAAAACAAAAAAAAAACAGTCGATTAAGTTTAAAAAATCGTTTGTGCCACTCTATTATTGGCTTCGTGTTTCTTGCGCATACTGTAGACTTAGTCTTAAAAATTCCATAAAGTTTTTTTGGTTTTAGGTAAAAGTCTATGGAATGGATAAAATGTTAGGAACATTAAGTTTTCCTTCTAATCCTGGTGAAGAACGAGAATCCCAGTTTGCAACTAAGCCTTACAGCAAAAAATTGCAGCAACTAATTGATGAGGTAATTTTAAATATTTTCTGTTTTAAAAAATAAAGTATTTCCGTGCCCTAAGTTTAAGGCATCAAACCGTGTATTCTTAGTTAGTTTTTTGAATATACTTATCTTATCCTTATTAATCATTTCCCATATGTATGCTTCAGTTTTGTAGTGGGTCTCTTTGTAGTGGGTTTCCTCCTTGTATCTGTATCACACTTGCTATCAAAAATTTCATTCTGCCTATTTTCAAATCTCAATCTGCACCTCACCTCTATTTTGTGTTTTCTAATATTACATGGTTCTTTTACTAATATTTATAAATGTTCAATGTCAAATCACTGGTACTGTTAGTTAAATATAACAAGCAAGGTATGGCACTGTCAATTATGTACCTGAACAGTTTATAATAGATCCTAAAATTATGGCAGTAGCATTTCCATTTCCATTTCAACAGTTAAGTTTTTTACGTATTTATTGCGTTACAAATAAAATATTTTAAGTGCTGTGTTATTTTTAGCTACAAACTTTTTAATTTATATAAATCGTTAAGTACCCAGTAATATTTAACAGATTTGTTATAACCACGCTATTTTGTATCTTATCAATATTTTAAAAATATTTTTATTAGAGATCAAGTCAGTTGGTTGGATCCGCATATCGAGCGACTGAACAAATTTTAATGAAGCATAAAGATAAATTAACCATTGTAAGTTGGTTTTTTTTGGCAAAAAAGTTTTACAAGATGATTTAAAATGACCCTGTTCTGTTTTGTTTGAAGTAGTCAGCAATTTTTATTGCTATGAATAAAAACATGAAACTGCAAATTAGAGATGCACCGGTGCCGCCGTTTTGTTCGATGCCGGTGCTCGAGCACTAATTGTAAAAAAAACCATTATTAAAAGAATTTTTTTAAAAATGCGGGAAAACAGTAAAAAGTCTAAGCATTAGATCATAGAAAAGCTTGAAAATACAACCTGATGTTTCGGAAAATGGGGGTAAGACTCCCGCCAGGCCGCTGCCAAAAACCTTGCACCCCCGCCGATGTGTGCTATCTGTGCATCCCTATTGCAAACTTTATGCTTAATCCGTTCGTATTTAATAAATCTAAGTGTTTAGATAGCAGAAGAATTGTTGAAACACGAAAATCTTACGTATGAAGATGTGAAAAGGCTGATTGGACCTCCACCTCACGGAGAAAAAAATGTGGTGGAAATAGTTGATATGGAAATTCCATCGCCGACAGATGAAAAACTATCATGACAAAAATTATACTGTGATATGACTTCTATAAAGCCTAATGCGAATCTTGTATGAAACACGTGTACTCAGAAATAAGTTCTAAATGTTACCTCCATCTTCCGCGAATTTCTAGCAATCTTCTAGTTGTTTTTTATCAGAATATCGAAAAAAATTAAACCTCAGTTCAGTTAAATGCCGACGAAAAAAGTGTCTACAATTTCATATTATAATGTACTATTTTTTAATTTTTGTAATTTTTTATGCAAATTAATTCAAGGGTATATTTTAAGCAAAATACAAATTTCGTTAAAATGTGATTGAAGAATGCAACTTCGACGTTAGGTATTTTAAATTTTGTATGAAAAAAGCATTTACCTTTTTAAAAGGTTGTCAAGGAAAAAGCGAAAAAATATTAAAAAGTCTCAACTTTTTGATCTTTTTTTCTTTCTTTTTGTGAATTATTAATTTTTTTACATGCCAGAAAAATATAAAAGTTTTATTTAAAAATTATAAAAACTTTGTATTTTTTGCTACTGATAATAAAAAGTTAAAGTTTTACTCTTAATTTGTTTTTTTTTTTAATTTTTTTTCCAAAACTTACCTAAAACGATAAAATTAGTCTTAAACTGCAAATAAAGTAACTTAAAAACTTAATTTAAAAAGCTTAACGTAACTTAAAAAACGTAACTTTAAAAGCTTATATAAACTTATAAACGTTAATTTAGAGAGTAGAAAGAACTGAAGCTTTCTCCGCTTTATATGGCCGGAGCTTCGGAGCATGATATTGGAGGGTAGGAAAATCACTCGTGTCAATACAAAATTTTAGTCTTTTAAATTTTAAACACTTATTATTATTGAACATTAAAACTGGAAAATTTACAAATTTAGCAAAACAAATATTTCTCAAAAACTTGAGGTATAAGCGAAGCGAAAGCAATGAAAAATCTAACGCGTTACTAGGAAATAGTATTGTTTAAAAAGAAATAATGTTTTTCTAATTTTTAATCAATCTGAGACCTGTGCGAAACAAAATATTAGTCGTTACGACGGGCCTAGTTGGGGCGAAAAATAATTTGGTCCCTCTCAGCTTTATTTATTTGTCTATTGATTCAGCTGCGTTTCTTTTTTGTGCCTTGTATATATTCTATAATATAATTATATTATGCGAAGATGCTGCGATCAAATCAAGTCGTGAACGCCAAATAAATCCGTTTATCCTACTGAGTCGATGTCTGGTGTAAGATTTTTTTGGTTGAAAGTCCTAAATGTTTAATTGGGCTGCCCCTACTAACCTTAGTCGGGTATATTTTATAATATTTATGGATAATTGTGAATACTCGTGAATTTTGTATTGTCAACAATTTTTTTTAATAGAAAGACGAACAGAGTTGACATTTTTTGCTTCTCAAAATGAACATATTATGGCTTTTTCATTGTTTAGCAGAAAACAGCTTTTGTTATATATCTTCAGTTGCATTATTTATGCCAAAGTAAATTGTCTAAGTAAATTGGTAAAATTCTTTTAAATTCGGCGGCACGCCGCTGCCTAATTGGTGTAATGGGTAAACAAATTGAAATAAATTAAAATTTTAGCAAGGAATGTAATAAGATAAAAAAAATTATGTAATACTAAAAATTGTTGTAAAAATAGCTTTAAAAGAGCACTGTCACAAATCAAATTCCTATAACGCCCGAACGGCACTGCTCCTTTAATACTGAACCGATTCAGCTGAAATTTAAAAATGTTGTAGCCTTGTAGTGGAGCACTCTAAATACCAAAGTTGAGTTAGGTAGGTTTGGTATTAAAGGAGCAGTCCAGTTCGGGCGTTATAGAAATTTGGTTTGTAACAGTGTTCCTTTAAGTAAAGTAAAACATATAGCATGAATAAATAGTGCATCCTTCAAGTCGCATATATAATCAAAAGTGCATACCGACGATACTTCAGAAACATACAGGTAATAATATGTAATATTTTAAATAGGGATCCTGTGGTGTTTTGTGACATCAGTAAAAACTTTCATTATGAAGTTGAAGAACGACCTTTTCTTCCACCGCTATTTTTGTTTGCGTGGTTACGGTTGATCGCATCCGAACAGCATCTGACACACAAAACAGGAACTATGACACTACTATCGCGCCAAAAACCAGCTGCTTAATCTCAGGAAACGACGACTTATTCTACTCCTCCTGTTTACCAGGTGCCATAATTTATATGTCAGAAAATATTTATTGTTGCTATTGCAGAATATAAGCGGTAATTCGAAAAGCCTGATTTGAAAATATTATGAAGTTGCGGAGTCAAGTGTGTGTTCGCAAAAATTAAATTTGGCTTTTGTGGGTAATGGTAATGTTTAGTGTTTATTACTTTTGTCAATTACATTAGTTTTGTGGTAATATGTGATTAAATGAAATGTATTTTAATTAAATTCATATTAACTTATTAGCGCGGTTAATTTGACCTAAAATTAAGGTTTTCATTTTTCTTTTAAAATTGAAAATAATATATTATGGGTTGGGCAGACCTGTGCACGGTCTGGAAATGCCCCCCCATTTTATTGGAGGATTTGCCCCCCCCCCCGTTTTATTGCTCCCCCCCCGCCAAAAAGAAAAAGTACCCTAAAATTATGACGCCATTTTTTAACTATCATGACGCCATCATCGCTAATTTTTTTTGCAGTTTTTAGCCTATTTCAATGTATTTTAAGCCATTTTAGAACTATTTTTACTTTATTTTGCTTTTTTTGTCCCTTTTTTTCCTTGTCCCTTCTTTTTATTTCTCTTTTTTTATCCTTTCTCTTTTTCTT
>JASAMX010016518.1:0-28733 GCA_030248175.1 Microlaimidae sp. YZB2_3
TTTTTCAATTCAGTAATAACACCCTCATGAGTAAATTGTCCTTTGGCCGTCTATTTCCGATGTTTTACAGAACATCGAAATTATTTAATAAAATTGTAATTGAAATCTTTATTTAGTTTAAAATTACAATGAATGTGGTTTATAAAGCTGAACCTATTCCTTCTAAGACATTTATGTTTTCAATCATTTCAGTGTTTGTTTCACGTCACGAGTTTCACCAATTCTGAGAAATTGCTTCAAAATGTTGGAAGATATATCGTTAATCATGTGAAAAAACTAAAATTTCAACCCATAAACGTAAAGAAATTCTAAACACTATACCATTCTTTCTAATGTTTTGCGGTATGTTTTAACGTTACAACTGATTTGCATATACTCCTTTGTGATTCATAAAATCCCGTAACGAAAACAGCAGATCTTAAAAATTTCCAACAATACGTGCGCAACCGTAGACTTCTTATATCGCAGTCCCAGTCCACAACGCAACACAGGTTCGAATTTTAATAATTCTTATTTTTCGTTTTTTTTTACTCAAATTTGTTTTTTACTATATTTCCATTTGATTTAGCATAGCACAAAGAATTTAATTTTTGTAGTACAATAAACCAAGTATAATATCTTAAATTTTTTAAACTTTTAATTTTGTAAATTTTGGTCGCAAATATAATTATTTAGTGTTTTGGGTGCTGATTCTGAAATATCGATAAAAATGGGTGTAAATTAATTATTATTTTAATATTAATTCTTTCCTATTATGATAGCGTTTTATAAGAGGAATATAAATCGTGTCTCACTGTGTGCTGTGTATAAAATAGTTGATGGCTGAACTGACGGAAGCGGGATTCTGAATATGAACCTTCTTCCTTCTTATTCAGACTAAAAACAGCGTCTGAAACCAAGATGAAATTTTATTCTCCTCTTTAATTTTAATTGAATTGCGGATATTATCGTCCATCTTTCATATAGCAAAAATTTATAACCCAAGAAATTTTTCGGTTGTAAAACTTTTTACGCCTAAATTGGGGTGTACCCCAATTAAGGGGTTCTGTTTTTTTGTGTTTTTTAAAATTATTTTTTGTTGTTAAGATAATAATGTTATTAGTATAACGCGAGAGCGTTACGAGTTGCATATACCCGCACAGGGATAATTAATTTTCTTTTCAGTGAACCGCTCCTTATTTCATTGTGCTTGTATAATTGACAGGGCCGCTTCTAGCTGGCTGCGGCGTGGCAAGTCGATAGGACCAGGGGGATATGAGTATAATTTTGTTGTTAAATGAAGAGCGGTTTGAATAGCAATTTTTTTTTTGCTAATTAAGCTGATTATATTAGTGTTAACTATATTGATGCGAAATAACGTTATTTTAAACTTATTGAATTGTTTTTGGATCAAACGAGAGCTTAAGTCTGTCAGAAAATGGTTATTTTAAGCGTTAGGTTTTTTGTTTTGTTAATCCACGGGAGTGACGGGACATTCGACCAGACCTTTAACATTATAGCCTACTGAATTCTACTGCGCGACCATAAGTGTCGACAAAAAATTCGTAAATAATAAAAAAAATTTAAAAAAATACTTGTCTTTGTTGGACTTCTATTGTTATTGGAACGCAAGTATTTGGCGCCTGGAAAAAATACCTTCTGCAAAATATCTTGGAAAGAATATTTTCTTAAAGACTTTTAAATTCTCAACTAAAGAAAACTTTTTTTCTAAGCCTAAGCGAAACCTTAAAATCAAGCTAAAACGACATAAAAAAGTTAAAAAAAAACTTTAAAAGTTTTTAATAATACTGAATAATTTAGTGTTGAAAGAAGATATTTTTCCGGAAGATATTTTGCAGAAGGTATTTTTTCCGGACGCCAAGTATTTAACGGTTCGAATTAATAGTAATGCAAATATTTATAGTTTTCACAAAATGTTCCATCACTCCAAACGCATTTTGGCTCCAAATGTACTCAAATTTGTACCCCAGCACGAGCCTCCAGCAGAAGAGGAACTGCACAACTTACAAATGTTTATGGAAAAAAAGTAAGCTTGTTACTTTAGAAATGTGTGTTGAGTAAAATTTAAGATGATATTTTAGTTTTTGTATTCTAACCAAATATTAAACGAATAACGAAAAAAATTGAGATCGTTTTACGTTTTAGGTGCAATACCACCTTTATGTTGGAATTTAAATAATTGATGAAACGCTTACCCCAGCCCCAAGTACTTCTAAATTTGGATTAAGCTTAAATATTTTTAAATGTTAACGAAGTTTGACTATTCGAAAAGATTAAGATATATATATTTTGAATCGTGGTTGTATTGTAAGCATTAACAAATTAGCATATTGCGAAACTTTGGGGAATACCGCAACAAACGTCTGTGAAGTGTTCACTCAATTTTCAACCAAGATTTGATAAAAAAATCGATAACTCATACTTTTTATGCGCTTTTAACAACGCTGAAAAGTCTAGGTTTCGATTTTACTCCTTCTGCATTGATTCGTACGAAACAAAATGCTAATCCGAATGTCACTAATTTTCATTAGATTTTCAGGTTCTTTTTAAATTGACGACAACGTAAATTGTACAATATATTTACGCTTTTTTACAAAAGCAAATAATTTTTAATACTGTTGAGTTTTTTTTTAAATTTTAGTTTAGAATATAAAAAGTGCGTTTATATAATTTTTGTCGAATCTTTCCGATTATTTGGGTGAAAAAGCGCGTTTTAAAGGCGCAATGAGATAACGCACCAGTGCTGATCAATGATCGTAAAAGTTTAATAGCTTTCTAGAAGTGACACAAAAAAAATTCATGTAATGCCGGGTTTTTTTTACCTACTATTTGATAAACTTTTGTCAGTAAATTTTTTAAATTTTACCCAAAAGCACGAATAGAATACTTAGTTATAATATATTATAAACTGATTTTTTGAGTTTTATATATTTTTTTCACTGTCATCGACAAAATTAATTTTTTATACAAAGAAAATATCAAAAAAGAGTGCTGGAATTATAACATATTCGAAAGTAGTTATTTATTATATTGGCACAAAAGTATTTGAACAATGGCTTGGAAAGTTCAAAAAATCAATTAAAAACTCTATTACTGATTTTAGTACGACCCGTTTACCTTTTTAACAATTTTACATTAGTGTAGACTGTGTTATAAATTTTTCAGCAACTATTGTCGTTTTGTAAACATACGTAAATAAGTTATTCGCTTGAAAACCGTACTTAGGAGAATTATCATTTCATTTTATGACGCAATTTTTAATTACATTTGTATGTTTAGAGCAGGTGACAGACTTTTTGTTTTAACCGGAGCAGGCGTCTCAACGGAAAGTGGAATTCCAGACTATAGATCAGAGAAAGTTGGCAGTTTTGCCAGATCTAAGATGCGTCCAGTGGAATTCCAGGATTTTATCGCTAAACCATATATAAGACAAAGGTAATATGTTATTTGGGTGCTGTTTTATTTAGCTAAAGTTTACCTGGAGCTAAATCGTTTTTTTAATAGTATTATTCTTGTATTTTACTTATATTTATAAAACACTTTTATTTTTAAAAATATATATTTGCACAAACATTACTTTGTGCAAAGTGATTGTCACTTTAGTGACTAGTTAAAAGTAATTAACAAAACTGAGGGGAATGGTCCAATACCCAATACCCAACAGTTGAACCGCAGTTTTAAAAAATGCTTTATAAACAGGAAAAATAAATAAATAGGAAAAAAAGTAGTGATTATCCTTGGCGTATGTTTATACATGAATTACATTTATTTTGTGAAATTCTTAAAAACAAACTACCAAACCAACTAATTCGCCATTATTAATATTTTTTAATCTCATTGTTTTTGTGTTTGGTCATATTACCCATTGTTTTTTCAGTGAACAAATGTATAATTTCTATATGTAAATCCATTCATACGTCCACATTTATGGGTCACATCTTTTATGTACAAGGAAATACCCGAAATAAAATCGTACGATTACGATACGTACATACGTACAATTACCATCGTACGCATTCGACTTTCCGGCGCACGCGACTCACAATCATGATTTATTTTTTTCCTTCAAAATTTTTTTGTGCAGTCAAAACAAAACTATAGTTGTCTTGCTCAATGTTTGGACATTATTATTTTACATAGTAAAGCAAAATACTGTTTCTAAATTTTCCAAATATTATTTTATTTAAAAACGTGTAATAATAAAGGAGATTAGTGGTAGTGTGGTACAAAGGTCCACCTTGTGGCACAAAGTTGATTGTAACTTTTTGTAATTTTTGTGGCCAAAAAACGCGTCTAAAACGCAGAAAAAGAATCACGGCATTACACGTCATTGTTGAATGCGATATACACTCCGCGTTTCAGCAGCAAGAACAGTCGCAAATGGATAATAAAAGTGTATTTTAATAGTAAGTTAGTTATTAGTTAGTTAATTTTTTCTTTTGGTGGTCCACCATTTGGTTTTTGCAGATACTGGGCTCGTAATTTTGTTGGATGGCCTAGGTTTTCAAATCACAAACCCAATATTAATCATAAAACATTAAAAGACTGGGAATCTAATGGTCGTTTGCATTGGCTGGTTACACAAAATGTTGACAATCTCCACCAAAAAGCTGGCTCAACAAAAATATCAGAACTTCATGGAAGCGGCTTTCGTGTTAGATGTCTTTCATGTTCAGCCAAATTTTGTCGCCATGATATTCAAAAATATATACAGGGTGAGAAATATAATGTTTTTATTTTTTTATATACTTTTGTTAGTTAGTGAAAAAATTTGAAGGTACTGGAATTTGTGTTAAAGTATTATTATTTTACATAATATATTATTACTATTTTTGTGTGTTTTTTTATTTTAATTGTAATGTTATGCATTTGGGTAAAAAAAATTTGTAAACAAATTGTGATACTGCAAAAATTTCACTAAATTATCCTGGTCCTTAAAGAAACGGCATAACAGTAAGGAATTCAAATTAAATGCAGAAATTAAAGCTATAGGCAAATAAAATCTAGCTAACTTCGATAATTGCGATATTGAATCGACTTTTTAACAAAAAAATCTATTAAATTGTTTTAACAAAAGCGGTTTAACCCGTTCCCCTGAGGGCCTTTTTCCTGTTACACTACGCCTGACATAAACTCTACGCCTGACCTAGATCGTACTTCCGTCATACATATTTTTTTGTGCGCGAATAGTCCCCTCCCCGCCACGTAAGTAAGCAAATAGCAAATTGAAATGGTTAAAGATGTACGGTAGCAATATGCAAATTTTTGCAACATGAAATATCCTACGTAATACACTGTATCCGTGAGAAAAATCTGCATATTGCTACCGTTTAGCTTTAACCATTTGTTGTTGTCCTTTACCAGTAGCCAGGGTTTCGTTCATCCCTGTTTTTTTCTATTTGGCACGCTCCTCGCCTTGCTCACCCCCTCTTCCCACTCTCGGAGGAGATCAGCAACCGCTGCAGGGTTCGCCCAAATGTCCTCTGGTCCCAAGGTCATATTAATATGTGTGCATGTGAAAAGATGTTGTGTTGTGTGTATTTGTGTTTTGCATAGCGGGCAGTTTGGTGATGTGTATTGTGTGGGATTGATTTTGTGTAGGTAGGAGTAGAGGAATGGAGATTTCCCCGCCCTGAGTTGGGGGAGGGTTCTTCTGACCCCGCGAGGAAGATTTTCTTCCTCATTGCTTATTGCTGGTGCTTTTGTTTGAAATATTGGGTTTATTGGAGTGTTATTGATGTGGTTTGTGACTGTGTTTGTATGGATTTGTTGTTTTAGTGCTTTGGAAGTTTTGTTGTGTATGTCTGTTGGAATGTTTGTTGTGTAGTAGTTGTTGTGAAATATTGTTTGCTTTTTGAGCCTACTGGGTGCAGGTTGTTGTGTTAAGTAGTTGAGTGGATTGTTTGTGTTTATGGCTGCCACTTTAGCTTGTTTTGCGTGGAGTTGAATGTGTGTTGCTATTTAGAGGACTTTAGCTTCTGTGTGTATGATGTGTGTGTTTGTGTCTGTGGTGTGCCCTGCTGTGACCCTGAGAGCCGTGTTTTGTATTGTTTGTAGTTTGTTAATTTGTGTGTTTGATGTTGTGGGGCCCAGACTGTGCTGGCATACTCGATTATTGGTCGAGTGATTGCCTTGTATGTGTGAGTGAGTGTTTCTTTTGGTTTACCCCACGATGTTGCTGTGAGTGCATTTATGGTTTCGAGTGTTTTGCGTGCTTTGCTGTGTGTATTTGCGATGTATGTGTTGAATGAATGTAAGCTTGGGGTCAAAAGTGAGCCCCAAGATTTTTGGGTTTTTAGTTGTGATGAGTGTTGTGTTGTTTATTTGTAGTGATAGTTGTGTGTTGTACTCTGCAGGATCTGGTGTGAATAGTGTAGATGTTGTTTTGCTTGCATTTAGTGTGAGTTGGTTGTTGTCTGTCCATGTTTGTATTGCGTGTAAGTATGGTTGTATTTGTTGTTGTGCTATGTAGTGGTTTGGGTGTGATGCATATATTGTGATGTCGTCTGCATATGTTATGATGTGTACGTTTGTTGGTGGTGCTGGAATGTCTGCGGTGTAGATGTTGAATAGTGTGGGGAGACAGGAGATAGACAGGAGCCTTGTGGGACTCCTGTTTTTATGAGTTTTTGTTTTGATTTGTAATTGTTGTATATGATGTATGCGTTGCGGCCTTTGATGTAGTTGTTTATGAATTTTGTGATTGTTGTTGGTACTTGTGCTTGTACGAGTTTGTGTATGAATGTGTGGTGATTGACAGTGTTGAAAGCTTTGGACATGTCCAGTGCTACGACAACTGTGCGGTGTGGTGGTTTTGGTTTGTTGAAACCTGCTGCTATGTGAGTGTAAAATGTTTGTAATGATGTGTATGTGGAGTGTTGTTTTTTGAAGCCGTGTTGGTATGTTGTGTTTGGTACGTTGCTTGTGATGTATGGGAGTATGAATTTTTCGCAAGTTTTTGCGGTGCAAATATGAGTGAGATGGGCCTGAATGATTGGCTGTTGTTGATGTTTTTGTTTGGTTTTGGAATTGAAATGTAGTTGGAGAGTTTCCAACTGTGTGGTATTGTGTTTGTGTTTATAATGTTAGTGTAGAGTTGTGTGAGGTATTGTAGTGCTTTGTTGCCTAAATGTTTGAGGTAGTGTTTGTTTGTGTTGTCAGGCCCAATTGAATTGTTTGTTTTGCTGTGCTGTATTGCTGTGATTGTTTGCTGTATTGTTAGTGTGATGGGTGTTGATTTTAGTTGTTTAATTGCACGTGTAATTTTAGGGTATGTTTTGTTTGTTTTGTGAGTTGTGGATTGTGTAAATTGTTTGTTGAAATGTTTTGCTATGCTGTATAAGCGAGTGATTGTTTTTGTGTTGAATGTGATTGCCCTGTTTTTGTCTGTACGTTGTTTTTTGTTGTTGAGTTGTGCTATTGTGTTGTATGGTTTGTAAGAGTTGTGTTTGTGGGTAAAGTGTTTTGTGTTTAACCATTTCAATTTGCTCGCTGACTGGGCACTACTCGCGCAAAAAAATTATGTATGACGGAAGTGCGACATAGGTCTTACGGTTGTAACCGAGGAAAAGGCAATCACGGGAATGGGTAAATAATAAAGATCAAAACCCGTATTTTAGTAATTATTTATCAAATTTTTCAAGTTGGAACCCAAATGCAAAATTTTGAAGATCTAAAGTTGGTTAAATTTAGTATATTTTGTAAAAAGGTGGAATTAAAAAAAATTCAGCTTTCTTATTTGTTTTTTTTTTGAAAAAACGTCATAATCGCACAATTTTAATTGGTCCGCTCATGTCTGAATATTAATTTTCGACGTCAGCCAGATATAATTCAACCATAAGTTTTTTTGATTTGATGTTTCTGTATTTGTAACAGTTAAAAAATTGTTAATATTTAGAGCTTAACCCTTCTTGGAATGCAGATGCAATTCAAATCGGACCAGATGGAGATGTTGAATTAACTGATGAAGATATCGAGTCTTTTCAACCTCCGATTTGTCCTCAATGCAGAAAGCAGGACAGTGTTTTGCAACCAGACATTGTGTTCTTTGGGGACAATGTACCCAAATATACCGTTGACTTTTTGTACAAAACATTAACAGAATCCTCTTCAATAATAGTACTTGGTTCATCATTACATGTAGGTATCTTATGTTATAAAAAGCTACATTTAAATTGCGGTATGAGAAATAAAAAAATTACACATAAAATATATTTAAATTTAAAATATTATTACATTTAAAATATATTGTAATTTCTGAAGCTAAAAGCGCGTCTAAAACCTGGACGGGGCAGTGCAGCTTAATATTATACACTAAAACGCAAGACGCGACACACACTCCACGTCTAAGCAGCGATAACAATCGCAAAGCATTAATTTTCTGATATTTCGCTCTAATACTTCTTTCGGCGCCTACCAGGGTGTGGATCAATTTTTGGCCGAGGTTTAACTATAAAAGTTTTTTTTCTCACAAACTAAAAAATGCCTGTTATGGCGTTATATAAGCAAACTAAAAGTTTTAAAGTCATATGGATTGTGAATATATGAGCCAATTGGTTATGAGCCAGTCAGTTTTCAAGATTTTACTAAATCCATTAAAATCTTAAATAAAAACCTGAAGCTAATATTATCATTCTCATTCAAGTTCAGTAATAAATTTAATCTCTAAATTATAATATGATTTTCATAAATTATTTTGACCTAATAATTAGTCATTTGGAATAAAAAAAAGAAGTTCTTGCATATATAAATAAATTCTGAAAAAATGTTTTTAATTTTATGTGGCGTGATTTTTAATTCGTGTCTGAGACGCAATAATCACAAAATCTTAAAAATCATGTTGAAACAGACCATGTAAATTTAATGAATTATGGATTTAAATGAACCAAACTTTTTTAAAATTATATTATTAATGTTTGTCCCCTTATATCCATTATCTCATTATGCCACAGTAAATGATGCTTGTTCGAAGCTATAGAAAAATTAAACCTGTCTGACCTCGTAAAATTTTATGGGCACATAAAAAACTATATAAATTTTTGCGGTTATTTTATTACGTTTAAAAAGAATTGAAATGGAGATTTTTTTACATCTGTCTTTTCAGAAAATATACTAAAATAGCAGCCTAAAAAATCTGCCTTTCTGTTTTAAATTGATTAATGTGATAATACTGTCAAAAGAATTATTTATCTTAAATAATAAAGTCATTTTACTCAAAATTTATAAATAATTCAATAACAGGTCAGCCTCGTATAATTTCCTTATAGTCTATAATTGTAATAAACAAAGTTATTTATTATTTTAATTATTAGATTTATTCTGGATTCCGTTTTGCAAGAAAGGCTTATGAAGACAATAAACCGATAGCAATAATCAACATTGGACAAACACGAGCCGATTCGTTTAGTACTGTTAAAATTTCAAAAAAATGCGGAGATGTACTTCCTCGTTTGACTATCTCATAATAAAATTTTTAACTGTGCAAAATTTCTCTATGTTAATATTATTTACACTCAACGTTACATCAATTTTGTTATTAATTACATCAAGTTTTTAAATAAAGATTTTCTGCAAATTAAAGATTTTTTATCTCAAATATAATAGTGTTTTTTGCATTAAAATAGCATTTTGTTTTATATACTTTTACATTTGCTCACGTTTGTAAACCAAGAAGTAACCATTTCATTGCAATTCCTTAATAAAATAAAACAAAAAAGTTAAAAATTTAATCAAATAGAAAGGTTTGTCCAGAAAAATAATATAAAAACATAATTTTTATAACATTTTTTAAAGAAATTTTGTGGTAATAATGTAAATTATAGAGAAATAATTTGCAGCTGAGATATGTAGTTGGTCACAAAATAAAAAAATGAGTGGATAAAACCACCAATCAAAACAAAACTGCCACTGATACCTGATATAGCAACTGATATAGCACTAATAGCACAAGTCTACCACTCATATAGCATTAATTCAGCAAACTATCGGCAAATAAAAACTAGCTGACCTCGATGCTTGTAGCAGATACTAAATCGACTAATTAACAATATAAAAAGAAACGGTTTAAAATTATATACCTTATTTTAACAATTTAGTTAATACCAAGAATATATAAGAGAAGAATGTACCACTCAATACAAAAAATCGCACCCATCCGTGCATCTTTTTGCCATAAATAAACCCCCCGGGGGGTTTATGTACCCTCCCCCCCGGGGGTACATAAACTCCCCGGGGGTGTTTATGTACCCCCCTGGGGGTACATAAACCTCCCCCCCCCGGGGGAGCATATAACCCCCCCCGGGGGAGTATATAGACCCCCCCCGGGGGAGTATATAGACCCCCCGGGGGAGTCGTTGAGCTCCCCGGAGGTGTGGGGACCCCCCGGGGGAGCGTGGACCCCCCGGGGGAGTGTATATGCTCCCCCAAAATTTAAAAAAAAAATTTTTTGTGAAAACGCGTCGCCGCGGCGCGGTTGTCTCGTTGACTGTAGAAACTGTATTTATTATGTCGCCGAAAAGTAATATGTCGCCCCGGTTTTCCAGCCATTATCACAAAAACAAATGTTTTACAAATCAAAAGTTTCACGTTTAACGGAAATTTCAATAAAATTTCGATAAAAAATAACTTTATTACAAAATAAACACTATTTTTACATAATAAATACAGTTTCTACAATCAACGAGACAACCACGCCGCGGCGACGCGTTTCCACAAAAATTTTTTTTTTTAAATTTTGGGGGAGCATATACACTCCCCCGGGGGGTTTATATGCTCCCCCAGGGGGTCTATATACTCCCCCGGGGGGCCTATATACTTTCCCCGGGGGGTCTATATACTCCCCCGGGGGGGGTCTATATACTCCCCGGGGGGTTTATATGCTCCCCTGGGGGTTTATTTACTCCTTCAGGGGTTTATATACTCCCCCGTGGGGGTTTATTTATGGCAAACCGATGCACGGATGGGTGCGATTTTTTGTATTGAGTGGTACATTCTTCTCTTATATATTCTTGATAATACTTATTAATTGTTAATAAGGTATATAATTTTCAAACCGTTTCTTTTTTTTACTATTGTTTAATTGCATCAAATTCATCTGCTACAAGCATCGAGGTCAGCTCGTTTTTATTTGCCGATAGCTTGCCCTGAATTAATAGCTATATGAGTGGTATAGACTTGTGCTATTAGTGCTATCATAGTTGCTATATCAGGTATAAGTGGCAGTTTTGTAGATAGACTTATCCACTCTATTTTTTTATTTTGTGACCAACTATCTCAGCTGCCCAATTATTTCTCTATAATTTAACATTATTACCACAAAAGATTTTTTCTTTATTTAAAAAACTATAAAAATTATGTTTTTATATTTTATTTTTTTTTTCTGGACAAACTCTTCTATTTGATTAAAATTTTTAGACTTTTATTTTGTTTTTATTTTATTTTAAATTAAGGAATTGCAATAAAAATGAGTTACTTCTTGGTTTACAAACGTGAGCAAATTTGTAAAAGTATATCAAAACGAAATCGCTATTATTTAATGCAAAAAACACTATTATTATTTGAAAAAGATAAAAAATCTTTAATTTGCAGAAAATCTTTATTTAAAAACATAATGTAATTAATAACAAAATTGATGTAAGACGTTGAGTGTAAAATAATCTTGAGCATAAGAAATTTTGCACAGTTAAAAATTTTATTATGAGAAAAGTAGTCAAACGAGGAAGTACATCTCCGCATTTTTTGAAATTTTAACAGTACTAAACGAATCGGCTCATATTTCTCCAAATGTTGATTATTGCTATCAGTTTATTGTCTTCATAAGCCTTTTTCTTGCAAAACGGAATCCAGAATAGATATTAATAATTAAAATAATAAATAACTTTGTTTATTACAATTATCAGACTATAAGGAAATTATACGAGGCTGACCTGTTATTAAATTATTTATAAATTTTGAGTAAAATGATTTTTATAACTTTAAGAAATCCAAATAATTCTTTTCAACAGTATTATCACATTAATCAATTTAAAACAGAAAGGCAGATTTTTAGGCTGCTATTTTAGTATATTTTCTCTGAAAAGACAGATCAGAAAAATCTCCGTTTGCGATTCTTTTTAAACGTAATAAAATAACCGCGAAAATTTATATAGTTTTTTAATGTGCCCTATAATTTTTTACGAGGTCAGACAGGTTTTGACTTTTTATTTAGCTTAGGACAAACATAATTTTACTATCAAGCATAATGAGATAATGGATATAAGGGGACAAACATTAATAATATAATTTTAAAAAAAGTTTAATTTTCGTTAAAATCCCCGAGTAATTCATTAAATTTACATGGTCTGTTTCAACATTTTTTTTATATAAAAAAAAAAAAAAAAAAAGATTTTTAAGATTTTGTGATTATTTGCGTCTCAGACACGAATTAAAAAATCACGCCACATAAAAATTAAAAAACATTTTTTCAGAATTTATTATTATATGCAAGAACTTCTTTTTTTATTCCGAATGACTAATTTATTAGGTAAAAATAATTTTATGAAAATCATATTATAATTTATCTAAAAATATGACGCCATTTTTGACCTATGATGACGCCATCATCGCAAATTTTGCAGTTTTTACCCTATTTCAATGTATTTTAAGCCATTTTAGACCTATTTTTACCTTATTTCCGCTTTTTTTGTCCTTTTTTTCCCTTTTTCCTTCTTTTTCTCTTTTTTTCTCCTTTTTTTCTTTCCCTGCTTGCCCCCCCCCGTTTTATTGCCCCCCCCCGTTTTCAAAAAAAGTTGCCCGTTTTGAATTGCCCCCCCGTTTTAACCCAGGGGGGGGGCAGTGCACAGGTCTGTGTATTGCGTATATTTTATCAAAAAAAAACTAAAAATGAGTAATTTCTTTGCATTCCTTTTTTATAAAACTCCCTTAATTTGATCCTATATTTACACCTGTCGGACACAAGTGCCCTAATACACAATACGAAACTTAAAAAAAAACGTTTTTCACACAAGCACAGACTTAGCTGCGGATACTAGAGTAAATAACCAAATGAAATTCAGATGTACGGTGAATTTAGCATTTATGTTCAAAAAATCTACTCCGAATATTAACCATAGCAAAAAGTTTTTGGGGGACCTCAAAAAAAAAAAAAAACAAACACGAAAGTTTAAATTTAAGCAAAATTAAGTTAATTAACATAAAAACTTAACATGTTCAGGAAAAATCTTTAGGTTTCTAATATCAGAAAAATATGAAAAATCGTATGGTTATTAAAAATTTATATAGTTTTTATTGCCGCAGGAACTATTACCAATTTGTTTTTTCAGCATACGCCATTAACAAAGGTTATTCGCGCAGTGGCTTCACCCACTTTATATAAGGTAAAGAGCGCTCCGCGCTCTTCCCTAATTATCACATTTTTATGCTCTTTATTTTGGGCGTATGAAAACTTTAGGCTCTTTAAGAGCCTTTCTTACTAACTCAATACACATAATTATGTTAACTAGACCATTAATCAATTTTCAGAATACCATATAGGTAATAATTGTGAATAAAAGTTAAAAAATTGACTTTAGAAAAAAAAAAGTCTTTTATACCCTGATGGATCCAATGGCAGTGGCCTTCTATGCGATAGTTAAGATAGGAACAAGATGCTGGATGGGAGAGGAATACAAAAATCCCACACAGAACTCAGATGCCTCATCTCTTTCTGGAGAGCCCAATAAGGCCTAAAGCATGAATCAACACATGAACAATAATACTAGAATTTGTAGAAATATTAATATTTCTACAAATTATAGTATTATAACCCATAATATAGTAATAATTTTATGCTGATTTTTTATATGCAACAAAACAAAATGTTGTTTACCACAAAATAAAAGTTTCAGCATAAATATGCAATTTTTATAACAATAATAAGCTGAACATCAGACCTTTGCACTGCCCCCCCCCTGGGGTTTAAACGGGGGGGGGCAATTTAAAACGGGGGGCACAGGGGGCCATTTTTTTGAAAGGGGGGGGGGGCAACAAAACGGGGAGGGGCAAGCAGGGGGGAAAGAGAAAAAAAGGAGAAAAAAAGGGAAAAGAGAAAAAAGGGACAAAAAAGCGAAAATAAGGTAAAAATAGGTCTGAAATGGCTTAAAATACAATGAAATAGGCTAAAAACTGCAAAAAATTGCGATGATGGCGTCATCATAGGTCAAAAATGGCGTCATATTTTTAGGGTACTTTTTCATTTTTTGGCGAATGGGAGGCAATAAAAAAGGGGGGGAAACCTTCAATAAAACGGGGGGGGGGCCTTTCTAGACCGTGCACAGCTTTGCTGAACATGATGAAAGTTTTGAAATTACGTCGAAAGCATACATTGTAACTACGTCACTTAGGAGTGCATAACTCGCAAAATAGCAAAAACCCAACCTGATTTTATTTTATATATGCAACAAAAAAAAATTGCTTTAACATAATATTCAATTTTCAGCATACATGGGCACGGGGGGGGTTGGGGGGGTTAACCCCCCCCCAAATTCTGAGAAGTGGGGTTTAAACCCCCCCCCCACTCCGAAGGGGGGGGGGGGGGGAAAAATGTAAACCCCCCCCAATTTTGGAAAAATGAAGAAAAAAAATGTCTTTAAACTGACTTCTAACTGCCTCCAAACTTAAGTTTTGAGGTCAAAATGAATGTTTTAAGCAATAAAAAGCTCAAAAATACAATAAAAAGGGCTTTTTGACCTAAAATTAGTGTTTTTAACCTATTTTTCCTTCAAAATGGAAAAACGATATGGGTAAAATGCACTCCAGAAAAAAAACGATATGGGTATTTTGCATTTCTCGGATTTTAACCCCCCCCCTAATTTGGGGTTTAACCCCCCCCCCACTCCGGACCAACTTGCCCATGTATGATTTTCAGCCCCCAAAAAATTGCGCTTTTTTTGCTACATCCATTTAGAGTTGAAAAATGACTGAAATATTTTTTTGGCCACAAACAACTTTATTTAAATACTTGCGTTGAAAAGAGCTAATTTTAAGCTTTTAAACGATATATATAACATGTATATTCTTCAGTAACGTATATAGGAGGGGCGGGGGGCGACCCCCCTCCTTTTTTGCCGTTTCCATACTTAGGGGGGCGGTCCGCCCCCCCCCCCCCCTGGCTGGCGAAGCCAGCCATTTTTGTAAGGGTTCCCCTTATAAAAATGTAGTGCATCTTAAATGCATAAAATTACACAATGTAAAAATTTTCCCCGCTTCGCGGGAAGGTAAAACTTTTTCTTTTTATTAGTTCAACCGTACTTTTTGCTTATAAATTACAAACCCCTTGCAGTCGCGCATATTTTTAAATAATTTAGCCAATTATATATAAATCAGGTTGTTTCCTAATAATAATAGAATTAAGAAAAAAACCTTATTTAGATATAGTACAAAATTTTAACATCATACTAATTTAAAGCTGTAACAAACAAATTGTTTAGGAATTAGGTTATAAAAACAAAAGTAAATCTATGCTTATGTAACGTCCAGAAATATGAGGCCGAATAAATTGAGTTTTTGAAAGAAAGATTGCGAAACAATTTGCTGTTTTTAGCTTTTTTGGCTGAAAAATGAGCGATACAGGACTTGAACCTGTAATCTCCAGCCTCAGTACCTCATTGACTGACGTGCTGCGTTACACCATCGCTCGACAGTGTTACATTACAACTCGTATTTATAAGACGTCATATTTCTGAAACATTAACACAGCGGGAGTTGTGACACTTATATGATTGGCTGGAGACAAATCTTTAGCAGTTTTTAGTGCTTATTTAAAAAAATTTTTGCCTCTGGCGGCTGGGGGGACGCCCCCAAACCCCCCCTCCCGGTCGACGCCTTGCGTTGGCTTGGTGCTCCTACCACAGTAACAAACAAATTGATAAAGCTTTAGGTTATCGAAACTCATGTAAAACTATTGCCATATGATTCGCTGGACACAATTTTTAAGCAGTTTTTAGTGCATATTTCCAAAAATTTTCGCCTCCAGCGGTTGGGGGGCACCCCAAACCCCCTGGTCGACGCTCCGTGTCGGCTTGATACCGCTATTTATGTAATGAATATTTTGTGTAAGAATTAGGTTATAAAAACAAAATTAAAACTATAACTTTAAGAATTGCTGGAGAAAAATTTTTAACAAGTTTTAAGTGTATATTTAAAAAAATTTTGGCACCAGCGGCTGGGGAAACGCCCCCCAGACCTCCTGGCCGACGCTTCGCGTCGGTTTTGCGCCGCTACGCGATGCAGTTATGGTGCTTCGCGCCGTAACACCCCCCGCGACATTGGCAGACCGCCCCCCCTTGGCAAAATCCTATATACGCGCCTGATATTCTTATGATATGTTGTGTTATAATAGGAAATTGAAAATATCCATTTCGATCGAAATCAGGGCCAAAACACAAAATTCAACGGGTCATATCTCAGGTATAGTGCATTAGTTTGGTCAAAAAATTTGCATGCGACGTTTTTAGTCATAGGGCTAATACTATACCAAATTTCAGCAAAATCCATGAGATAAGGTCTAATTATGTCAAGATAATGTGCGTTTTGGCGTGAAATGACCCATTAATAAATTCAATTTAATTCAATTAATCCTTCATCTAATACATGATAGTACCTAACCTACATTCTAAACATTAATAGATTCAATTCAATTCAATTCAATTAATCATTAATTTAAAACATGAAAGTACCTAACTCACATTCTTTGTCACTATTTAGTACTTCAAATTAGTGTCAAAACTGACAAATAATTTTATTAAAAAATCAAATCCAATTTAAAAATAAAAGGAAATAAAAATGAAGAATAATAATAATTATTATTTTTGAGTTTTACAACAGGTAACAACAATAAACACCAGATTTTACTCAATGTAATTAAGTTTTAATCCCAGGTAATAATGGAAAATAGGGTATAACAAATACTGATACCTGTATTAATGGAACTAAATATTCAGCCACGGCGGGAGTGGGTTGGGGTGCGCTGTTTTCCTGCGAGGTCTCCAAACAGAGGAGTAGTAAGCGCCTGAGAAACCCCACCCTGTTCAGCTGATAGCTGTTGAAATTGGCGTAAATACAATCCTCGCTTACGGCTCGAGCAAGGATCATTAACCCTAAACAAAACCCTTTTACACATTATTTTTCTCCCACAATTTTTTTTTCATTTTTAATCATAACTAACTCGTTTTATAGGCGCGTATTTTTATTAATAGCTTGAACCATACATGGGCACGGGTGGGGGTTGGGGGAGGGTTAACCCCCCAAATTCTGAGAAGGGGGGGGGGTTAACCCCCCACTCAGAAGTGGAGGGAGTGAAAAGGTTAACTCCCCAATTTTGGAAACATGAAGAAAAAAAATGTCTTTAAAATGACTTCTAACTGTCTCCAAACTTAAGTTTTGAGGTCAAAATGAATGTTTTACGCAATAAAAAGCTCAAAAATGCAATAAAAAAAGGCTTTTTGACCTAAAATTGACGTTTTTAGCGTTTTTTTTATCTATTTTTCTTTCAAAATCGAAAAACGATATGGGTAAAATGCACTCCAGAAAAAAAAGATATGGGTATTTTGCGTTTCTTGGATTTTAACCCCCACCCCCCTAATTTGGGGTTTACCCCCCCACTCCGGACCAACTTGCCCAGGTATGGCAAGCTTAATAAAAATACGCGCCTATAAAACGAGTTAGTTATGATTAAAAATGAAAAAAAAAATTGTGGGAGAAAAAATAATGTGTAAAAGGGTTTTGTTTATGAGTTATGATCCTTGCTCGAGCCTATTGTATTTACGCCAATTTCAACAGCTATCAGCAGAACGGGGTGGTTTCTCGCCTTTGCCCACTACTCCCTTGGCGACAGGAAACACACAACACCCCCCCCGAAAATATTAGTTCCATTAATACAGGTATCATTATTTTGTCTATACCCTTTTCATTTTCATTATCTACCTGGGATTAAACTTAATTACATTGATTAAAATTATTGCTTTTCTTGTTGTTACCCCTGTTGTAAAACTCAAAAATAATAATTATTATTATTCTTCATTTTTATTTCCTTTTATTTTTAAATTGGATTTGATTTTTTAATAAAATTATTTGTCACAATTTGCACTAATTTGAAGTACTAAATAGTGACAAAGAATGTGAGTTAGGTACTTTTTCATGTTTTAAATTAATGATTAATTGAATTGAATTGAATTGAATCTATTAATGTTTAGAATGTAGGTTAGGTACTATCATGTATTAGATGAAGAATTAATTGAATTAAATTGAATTTATTAATGGGTCAATTCACGCCAAAACGCACATTATCTTGACATAATTAGAACTTATCTCTTGTATTATGCTGAAATTTGGTAGAGTAATAGCCATATGACTAAAAACTTCGCTCGCAAAATGTTTGACAAAAATAATGCACTATACCTGAGATATGACCCTTTGAATTTTGTGTTTTGGCCCTGATATCGCTTGAAATGGATATTTTCAATGTCGGATTATAACACAACATATCATAAGACTATGAGGCGCATATATAGGATTTTGCCAAGGGAGGGCGGTCTGCCAATGATGCGGGGGGTGTTACGGGCGAAGCCCTAACTGCATCGGTAGCGGGGCGGCAAAACCGAACGGGAAGCGTCGGCCAGGAGGTCTGGGGGGCGTTTCCCCAGCCGCTGGTGCCAAAATTTTTTTAAATATACACTTCAAACTTGTTAAAAATTTGTCTCCAGCAATTCTCATAGTTATATTTATAATTTTGTTTTTATAACCTAATTCTTACACAAAATATTTATTACATAAATAGCGGCATCAAGCCGACACGGAGCGTCAACCAGGGGGTTTGGGGTGCCCCCCAACCGCTGGAGGCGAAAATTTTCGGAAATATGCACTAAAAACTGCTTAAAAATTGTGTCCAGCAAATAATGGCAATAGTTTTACATGAGTTTCGATAACCTAAAGCTTTATCAATTTGTTTGTTTCTGTGGTAGGAGCACCAAGCCTACGCAAGGCGTCGACCGGGGGGGGGGTTGGGCGTCCCCCCAGCCGCCGAGAGGCAAAAATTTTTTTAAATAAGCACTAAAAACTGCTAAAGATTTGTCTCCAGCCAATCATATAAGTGTCACAACTCCCGCTGTGTTAATGTTTCAGAAATTTGATTTTTTATAAATACGAGTTGTAATGTGACACTGCTCGAGCGATGCTGTAGCGCAGCACGTCAGTCATGAGGTACTGAGGCTGGAGATTTTACAGGTTCAAGTCCTGTATCGCTCATTTTTCAGCCAAAAAAGCTAGAAAACAGCAAATTCTTTCGCAATTACTTTCTTTCAAAAACCCAATTTATTCGGCCTCATATTTCTGGACGTTACATAAGCATAGATTTACTTTTGTTTTTATAGAACGGAATTCCTAAACAATTTGTTTGTTACAGCTTTAAATTAGTATGATGTTAAAATTTTGTACTATATCTAAATAAGGTTTTTTTCTTAATTCTATTATTATTAGGAAACAACCTGATTTATATATAATTGGCTAAATTATCTAAAATTATGCGCGACTGCAAGGGGTTTGTAATTTATAAGCAAAAAAGTACGGTTGAACTAATAAAAAGAAAAAGTTTTACCTTCCCGCGAAGCGGGGAAAATTTTTACATTGTGTAATTTTATGCATTTAAGATGCACTACATTTTTATAAGGGGAACACTTACAAAAATGGCTGGCTTCGCCAGCCAGGGGGGGCGGTGGACCGCACCTCCCCCCTAAGTATGGGAACGGCAAAAAAGGAGGGGGGTCGCCCCCCGCCCCTCCTATATACGTTACTGAAGAATATACATGTTATTATATATCGTTTAAAAGCTTAAAATTAGCTCTTTTAACGCAAGTATTTAAATAAAGTTGTTTGTGGCCAAAAAAATATTTCAGTCATTTTTCAACTCTAAATGGATGTAGCAAAAAAAGCGCAATTTTTTGGGGGCTGAAAATCTTACATGGACAAGTTGGTCCAGAGTGGAGGGAGGTTACACCCGGAATTAGGGGGGGGGGGTCAAAGTCCTAGAAATGCAAATTACCCATTTCGTTTTTTTCTGGAGTGCATTTTACCCATATCGTTTTTCCATTTTGAAGGAAAAATAGGTTAAAAACACTAATTTTAGGTCAAAAAGCCCTTTTTATTGTATTTTTGAGCTTTTTATTGCTTAAAACATTCATTTTGACCTCAAAACTTAAGTTTGGAGGCAGTTAGAAGTCAGTTTAAAGACATTTTTTTTCTTCATTTTTCCAAAATTGGGGGGGTTAACTTTTTCTCCCCCCCCCCCCACTTCTGAGTGGGGGGGGGGGGGGTAAACCCCACTTCTTAGAATTTGGGGGGGGGGGTTAACCCCTCCAACCCCCCCCCGTGCCCATGTATGCTGAAAATTGAATATTATGTTAAAGCAATTTTTTTTTGTTGCATATATAAAATAAAATCAGGTTGGGTTTTTGCTATTTTGCGAGTTATGCACTCCTAAGTGACGTAGTTACAATGTATGCTTTCGACGTAATTTCAAAACTTTCATCATGTTCAGCAAAGCTGTGCACGGTCTAGAAATGCCCCCCCCCGTTTTATTGAAGGTTTCCCCCCCTTTTTTATTGCCTCCCATTCGCCAAAAAATGAAAAAGTACCCTAAAATTATGACGCCATTTTTGACCTATAATGACGCCGTCATCGCAATTTTTTGCAGTTTTTAGCCTATTTCATTGTATTTTAAGCCATTTCAGACCTATTTCTACCTTATTTTCGCTTTTTTGTCCCTTTTTTCTCTTTTCCCTTCTTTTTTCTCCTTTTTTTCTCTTTCCCCCCTGCTTGCCCCTCCCCGTTTTGTTGCCCCCCCCCTTTCAAAAAAATTGCCCCCTGTGCCCCCCGTTTTAAATGTGCCCCCCCGTTTAAACCCCAGGGGGCAGTGCAAAGGTCTGATGTTCAGCTTATTATTGTTATAAAAATTGCATATTTATGCTGAAACTTTTATTTTGTGGTAAACAACATTTTGTTTTGTTGCATATAAAAAATCAGCATAAAATTATTACTATATTATGGGTTATAATACTATAATTTGTAGAAATATTAATATTTCTACAAATTCTAGTATTATTGTTCATGTGTTGATTCATGCTTTAGGCCTTATTGGGCTCTCCAGAAGAGATGAGGCATCTGAGTTCTGTGTGGGATTTTGTATTCCTCTCCCATCCAGCAGCTTGTTCCTATCTTAACTATCGCATAGAAGGCCACTGCCATTGGATCCATCAGGGTATAAAAGACTTTTTTTTTTCTAAAGTCAATTTTTTAACTTTTATTCACAATTATTACCTATGTAGTATTCTGAAAATTGATTAATGGTCTAGTTAACATAATTATGTGTATTGAGTTAGTAAGAAAGGCTCTTAAAGAGCCTAAAGTTTTCATGCGCCCAAAATAAAGAGCATAAAAATGTGATAATTAGGGAAGAGCGCGGAGCGCTCTTTCCCTTATATAAAGTGGGTGAAGCCACTGCGCGAATAACCTTTGTTAATGGCGTATGCTGAAAAAACAAATTGGTAATAGTTCCTGCGGCAATAAAAACTATATAAATTTTTGATAACCGTACGATTTCTCATATTTTTCTGATATTAGAAACCTAAAGATTTTTCCTGAACATGTTAAGTTTTTATGTTAATTAACTTAATTTTGCTTAAATTTAAACTTTCGTGTTTGTTTTTTTTTTTTTTGAGGTCCCCCAAAAACTTTTTGCTATGGTTAATATTCGGAGTAGATTTTTTGAACATAAATGCTAAATTCACCGTACATCTGAATTTCATTTGGTTATTTACTCTAGTATCCGCAGCTAAGTCTGTGCTTGTGTGAAAAACGTTTTTTTTTAAAGTTTCGTATTGTGTATTAGGGCACTTGTGTCCGACAGGTGTAAATATAGGATCAAATTAAGGGAGTTTTATAAAAAAGGAATGCAAAGAAATTACTCATTTTTAGTTTTTTTTTGATAAAATATACGCAATACACAGACCTGTGCACTGCCCCCCCCCCCCGGGGTTAAACACGGGGGGGGGGGCAATTCCAAAACGGGGGGCAACTTTTTTGTAAGGGGGAGGCAATAAAACGAGGAGGGCAAGCAGGGAGAAAGAAAAAAAAGAAAAAGAGGAGAAAAAAGAGAAAAAAGAAGGGAAAAAGGAAAAAAGGGACAAAAAAAAGCGAAAATAAGGTAAAAATAGGTCTAAAATGGCTTAAAATACATTGAAATAGGGTAAAAACTGCAAAAATTCTGCGATGATGGCGTCATAATAGGTCCAAACTGGCGCCATAGTTTTTGGGTACTTTTTCATTTTTTTGGCGGGGGGGGGGGGGGGGGGCAAAAACGGGGGGGGGGGGGCAAATCCTCCAATAAAACGGGGGGGGGCATTTTCAGACCGTGCACAGGTCTGCAATACAAGACCTAAAGCTTTAGTACTCCAACGCCTGACGTTCTGTGTTATATATCCGCTAACTTTACCTTTACAACTCACATAAGGCGTCGTATTTTTGTTACATTAACAAAAAAAAAGTTGTTAGACATTGGTGTTTTTGGGGGACTGTGGGGGGGCCCCCCCCCCCCTCTAGAGCCAAAATTTTGGACCCCCCCCCCTAGAAAAAATTCAGGGGCCCCCCCCTCCTCCCCAAAGCTCGAGAGCGGTCCGGCCTGACCCCCCCTAGCGAGGCTGCCCCCCCCCCCCTTCCGACCAATTTGGAAGTATATTAATTTATTTATTGTCAAATACACGGTTTTTTAGTTAAAAACAGTGTTTAAATACACTTTTTAGGCCTAAATAGGCTGTTTTAATACATAAAATTCAATATTAGAACTAAAAACACTTAAATTATTGAGTTTAAAAAATTTTGCTAAAAATTGGACCCCCCTGACCCCCCCCCCTAAATTTGAAATCTCGCACCCGGGGTCGACCCCCCTAAAAAGCCAGGGGGGTCCGGACCCCCCCGGGACCCCCCCCCCTAAAAAATTTTGGCCTTCCACCCGGGGGTGGACCCCCCCCCCTAGCGGACCCGACCAAAAACACCTATGGTTATAGACAGAGACAAAAATCTTGTACAATATACTTTTTAAAAAATATATTTAATTTTTTAATATTGAAATGCTTGTATTGATACTATTAGGTAAAAAAAAAATTTTTAGAATTTTTGTTGTTTACTCATTTTATTAAAAAATGACATTGAATCCAATGTTTTAAAATACGGAAATTCTAGCAAAAAACGAAACAAAGTTTCAAAAAAAGCGTTATATTAAATGGAATAGTATAAAGCTACAATAAGTCTAAAAACTTAATGTCAGAAAACAGGGACGTACCCAGAGTTTTATTTGGGGGGGGGCGGATTGTAGTACAAAAAAAATTTGGGGAGGGGAGAAGCCCCCCCCCTTAATTTTTGAAAACGTTAAAAAAGCAGGGATATACGTAGATAAAGCTGTATAATACACTTTTTTTGGCCTAATAACCTATTATCTAATGTTTTTAGCGGTAAAAACATGTTTTCTTAGTTAAAAATTACATTAACACACATTGGCAGTGTCTGGATTTTACAAAAAAGGAATTTAGAGACCTTTCAGACCCCTTGGCTAAACCCACATTGTAAATCAAAGCACATGAGCAGCATCTCGACTCCATGTTTCCTACCTATATGGAAAAAATCCGAGCCAATGCTATAGGCGGCTGGAAAACTTAGGAGGATAGAGGTACATAAATCAACCAATATGATTGTTTGTTTTGCTTTCTGTGTAGTACTTATTACTTATAAAAAATATTGTACTAACTTTGAAATAACATTAGCATCAGGCAAGATAAATAGCGAGATATATATGTATGTATACTATAGAAAGTGACCGCTGAGCGAAGCGAAGCGGAAAAAATTTTTGGTTTTTGGGATCAATTGTGGTACTAAAATTAAATTATTTTATAGTTTGGCGCCAAGCGATTAGCGAGGCGCTAGAAAATTTTGGCATTAGAAAATTTTGAATTTTTAGCCTCTGAAAACCCCCAAATTTTACTATCTGGCGACCATTTCGTGGGGGGGGCGGCCGCGCCCCGCCCAACCACTATCTTTATTTTTCCCCCTGTCCGACCATTTCGGAAGGGTGGGGGGGGGGCGGCCGCCTCCTCCCACCCCCCCCTGGTTAAGTCCCTGCCAGAAAAGACTGAAACAAGACTCTTTAAAACAAGCAAATTAATACTAAATTTTTTAAAACTTTTTGAAAAACACCCCCGGTTTAGATAAATTTTTGCATGCGTTAAAAAGCTATTAATACGACGGTGTTAATTGAGTCTCACGCTAACGCAACGGTACAAAAATAATATTAATATTATTAACGTATTTTTAAAACCAAATATTCAGATCTAAGTCTGAAAAACCTAGAAAAATTTAGATTTAATATAAGACGACTTTTTTATGTTTTCTATTTAATATATATAAAACAAATTAAATGACATAAATCTAAATTCTTCAAGGTTTTTAAGACATTGATCTGGATATTTGGTTTTAAATAGACGTTAATAATATTAATTTTAACTTTGTACCATTGCGGTGGCGTGTGACTCAATTAACACCGTCGTATTAATAGCTTTTTAACGCATGCAAAAATTTATCCACGCGGTGGGTGTTTTTCTGAAAGTTCAAAAAAAATTATTATTAATTTGCTTGTATCAAAAATACGTGTTCCAGTCGTTTCTGGCATTAAGTTTACAAACTTATTGCGGCTTTACACTATTCCATTTAATATAAGGCTTTTTTTCGAAACTTTGTTTCGTCTTTTGCTAGAATTCTATTTAATTTTTAAACTTTAATAGTGCGGGTACGGTTTAGATTCTCTGAATGAAGAACCAGTAAACCTTGTACGTTACGAGTCAGATCTATCCAAACAGTTGACACAGTACTTAATAGTTTTGGGACATGGTAATTCTTTATGATTTTGTTCTTAGCAACTAAAGAAGTAAAATGTAATTTTTTGATTTACAATTTTTACAGGTAGGTAGTTTTTTCCTGCAGTGGTCGGTCAAAATCAGCTTTAATGCATAATTTTACAAAAACTACCAGAGTTGCTAATATAAATATAAAAAAATTATCTTTGATTATTCATGGTAAACTAAACGGGATTTTGGTTTTATGCATGACACCGCAGAATTTTATTATTTTCCTGACCGGACTACTTCATAAAAAATAAATAAAATAAATAAATAATAAATTAAAGAAATAAAAAATAATTAAATTAAAAAACTAAAAAATAAATAAATAAAACAAATAAAATGTATGTACTTCGTTCAGTTACGTATTGTTTGTTTTTAAAGCAAAACAAAAAAATAAAAGATTTGTAAGAGGTTATCATAGGGTGAAAGTGAAAGGTGTTCCATTTGTTTTGTTTTTAATTTGCGTTTTGTAAGTTTTTTTAATGTGAGAAATTTTCAGCTTCAAAAAATCACTAACATTCTAAATATTTTTAACAAACAATGGCCTGTAAAGTCTTTTTTTGTTTTTATCTGCCCGGAGGATGTTATTTATTTGTAATGATAAATTTTTGACCGAACTGATTTTAAATTTGCCGAAATAAACTTGCAGGTTTTTTATACAGCAGATTAAATATAATTAAGAAATTCATACGACATACGTAATATCATAGATGAACACGGTCAAAAAGCCAGAGGGGGGTGTTTACCCCGGGTAAATGACATTTCAAAATCTAGGAGGGGGTCTTAGGGGGTCGAACCCCCCCTAGCTTTCTAGGGGGGGGGTCGGTCGACCCAGGGTGGAAGATTTTGAAACCTAGAGGGGGGTCAGGTGGGGTCCAATTTCCGAAGCAAAATACTTTTAAACCATTAAAGGTTTAATAATAGTTTTTTTTATAAGATAATACTACTTTTTATTGAATAAAAAGCGATATTCAGGTATAAAAAGGGTGTAAAAACACGAATTTGTGTAAAAAATTCACGTTTTTGGAAGAAAATTTAGTATAAAAAAAGTACTTAAAATTTTCTCGAGAGGGAGGGGGGGTCAGATTGCGAAATCTAGAGAGGGGTCAGGGGTACAAAATTTGAAAATTTGGGGGGAGGGGTGGGCCCCCCTGGATTTTTTTCTAGGGGGGCCCCCAAAATTTCGAGGCTAGGGGGGGGGGGTGGACCCCACCCTAACCCTTCCCCCCTTGTTCATCAATGCGTAATATCAAAACGATCAAAATATCTAAGTGTAAAAGAATTTCCTTTTTTACTACAGTCCATTCAACAATTTAAGCGGAGATTGATCCGGAACTCCGCCTCTAAAATGAGCGATATCATTTCTGGAGCTCCGTCTCTAAAATGAGCGATTTTAAACTTATTTAAGCTTATACGTTTTAAATTATCTATTGGCATTTTTAAGATTGTTTTGTTTTTAATATTTTAAATAAGTTTAAAAATAATTTTTTTGATTTTTTTACGAAATTAGAACAAAAATAAGGCGCAGCTCCAAGGGTTGCTCCAGAATTTGGAAAAGCAGAGCTCCGGTAAGGAGCTCGGAGATCTGGGAAACATTGCTAAATATGGCATATCATCATATGGAAGTGTACTGTAGTTTGAAAAAAAAATGCGTACCAATGAAAATAATTTTAATTGAGTAAATCTCCCAACCGAAGTGGTTGTGTTAAATGCGATAATTGTGGCAATGTCTCTATTACAATTTCAATTTATAAAATGATAAAATTATCATATAAGTCATCTCTAATTATGTTGACAAAGATTTTTTTCTATTTGTGAACAAAATTCCAGGTACGTATTTTGATAAATTTCTTTACCACTAGGGCTGAATCTATTTGTGAACAAAATTCCAGGTACGTATTTTGATAAATTTCTTTACCACTAGGGCTGAATGGAAAAGATTTTCACGAAAAACAATTCAGGCGAAAATAAAAAAAAACATAACTTTGATTCTGAAAGTCAGCTTAACCACAAAATGAATTCGAAGTCTTTTAATATTGTGTACGGTACCACTATTGGACTTAAAAATTCTTGTTGTTTCAGCTACATTAAAATGTTTTCCTTAACTACAACTACCAAAAATATATAATATACTGAAAAATGTGCAACTCCTATATAAAAAAGATACGGAAAAAAATGCCATTATAATGAGCGTCTCCATTTAAATGGCACTCTCCATTAAAATGGCATAGTAGTCATTTTAATTCGACGAGTTAAAATGGAGAGGAAGCCATTATAATAGCCATATATTCATTTAATTTCACTTTATATATCACAAGTGTAAAGCTCTCCGGGCCGCATGAGTTTTACCGTGTTGGACAGTATTAGACCGACACGCAAAAACTCGTGCGGCCCGGACAGTATTTATTACACTTGTAAATATATATGAAGTGAAATTAAATCAATAAATGGCTATTATAATGGCTTCCTCTACATTTTAACTCGCCGAATTAAAATGACTACTATGCCATTTTAATGGAGAGTGCCGTTTAAATGAAGAGGCTCATTAAAATGGCATACTTTTCCGTACTTTGTTATACAGGAGTTGCACAGTTTTCGGTATATTATATATTTTTGCTACTACTATTTACTTAATGCAATACAAGCAATAAACCCTATCAGAAGATAAAATTATAAAAAAAACGATACATAACAATGTTACAAAAACGATAAATAACAACAATAAAAATAATACTGTACATCGTACAGCGACGAATGTATCTATGAAGCAAATGTTAAATGTCAAAATATTAACGCAGATCAAAATTGTTTTTTTAGAAATTGTTGCTGAATTTTTATTTTTATCATATTAAATATAATTATGATGACAAATGTTAGATTCAGCCAAATTAATGATATAACTAATCTAATATTTTTTAACCAAACAGCTAAAACAATTAAACTGAAAAAAAGTAATTTATCTGCTGTCATATTCTATACAACAGATGAATTTCTTTATGTGAAAAAGATTTATTCATATTAAAGCCCATATTAAATAAAATCGTCGCAAATGAAAATGAGAGGATTTTTAGGTCAAAACGTTCGTTCTCCTGACAATATTCGTTTCATACAAAAGTTAGCAAGACAACCTGTATTAGTGGGTTAACAAAACACGAGGGTAACACTTGGTGGCCAAGCAAAAATAAATAATTCTATATAAAAAACTAATGCTTTTGTTATTACAGAACTTGCCCTCCTATTTGAAACTGACCTTTTCTGAAAAGACTGAGATAATAATGATGTGAATGAGAAAAATGAGACTCCTGGTAACTAACTCTAATTTAAAAATGACAAAACTTCTATTTTTACCTCAATAACATTATGTGTTTAACATAAAACCAACTTCATTTAAAACTCAGTTGATTTCGAGAAGTATTCAGTTTCGATGAAGTTGAAGCAGTATTTTATCAAGAGTAATTGTACGTGTGACATATTTTGGCACAAAATTTTTTGCACTTTGTAATCCACAGAAACTTTGAAACGCCAAAAACAAAAACAAAAAAAAACACACAAAAACACAACATAGGATCAAACAAGTTTTTTTTACAACGTTTATTTTTTCGTTATAACGCGACTTTTCTTATTTTATTTTCTTGCTCTAACATACTTTTTATGGTGCAGTGCAAATTGTAAGTATTATAAGAAATAAAATAATCAAATAAAAAAAAACAAAAAATACATAAACCACTGGTCTTTTACACAATCTGTGAAAAATATTTC
>JASAMX010016519.1:0-11899 GCA_030248175.1 Microlaimidae sp. YZB2_3
ACCTTGCGACCTAGGAAAGGAATGAAGAGCAATGAAATACAAACGCGAAAAAATAAGTTGCGCAGAGAGCGAACTGTCCATTGGGAGCGAATTTTCCAGGGAGCAAATTGTCCGCAAAGAACTGTTTTGTAAAAATACCGTTTATAAAGAATCACGGAAGCGAATTGGGCAAGGAGCGAATTGGGCAGGGTAAGAATTGTTCAGGGAGCGAATTGTACTGGGAGAGAATTGTCTCGGGAGCGAATTATAGGGAGCGAATTGTCCCCAATTCATTTCTACTGTGGGAACAATCATTCACGTTAAATTTGTTTGGCATACCAGTTGGTTTGAGTTTCCCATAATAGAAGAAAGGAGGGGATTATTAAAGTTACTTATAAATTATTTTAAATTTATTTAAACTTATTATTTAAATTACTTAAAAACTTTTTAATGAAACACAACTGATTTTATGAAAATTTTTCTGGGAAAGAAGCCTTGGTGCAAATAGTTTTTTTGGTTTTAATCTTTTTTGTGGTTAATTAGTGTATTAAATAAATATGATTTTTTTGTGAAAAAAAGCGTCAAAAAGATAAAAATGGATAGTGTGTGTTTGTGTAGTTGAATGTTTTATTGCAATTTAAATAGATTTTATGAGTTTATCATAGATGGATAATAGACAGATTAGTCCTTAGATGGACGAATTGCAAAGCTGCGGAGGAGAAAATGAATCACTTTTCCAAAACAAGAACTTTAAAACTGCCAACAACCCCCCCCACACACACACACACACACACACACACACACACACACACACACACACACACACGCACGCACGCACGCACGCACGCACGCACGCACGCACGCACGCACGCACGCACGCACGCACGCACGCACGCACGCACGCACGCACGCACGCACGCACCGCACGCACGCACGCACGCACGCACGCACGCACGCACGCACGCACGCACGCACGCACGCACGCACGCACGCACGCACGCACGCACGCACGCACGCACGCACGCACGCACGCACGCACGCACGCACGCACGCACGCACGCACGCACGCACGCACGCACGCACGCACGCACGCACGCACGCACGCACGCACGCACGCACGCACGCACGCACGCACGCACGCACGCACGCACGCACGCACGCACGCACGCACGCACGCACGCACGCACGCACGCACGCACGCACGCACGCACGCACGCACGCACGCACGCACGCACGCACGCACGCACGCACGCACGCACGCACGCACGCACGCACGCACGCACGCACGCACGCACGCACGCACGCACGCACGCACGCACGCACGCACGCACGCACGCACGCACGCACGCACGCACGCACGCACGCACGCACGCACGCACGCACGCACGCACGCACGCACGCACGCACGCACGCACGCACGCACGCACGCACGCACGCACGCACGCACGCACGCACGCACGCACGCACGCACGCAAACACACACACACACACACACACACACACACACACACACACACACACACACACACACACACACACACACACACACACACACACACACCGTCTAAAACTTGGAGCATACCCTCGATATTAAAATTTGTGAAGTTCCCGTACCAAAAACTGCACGCAAATACTTAAATTAATTTAGTAAAATTTAAGTAATTTCAATGGGTAGCTTCCCTATGGGCTTTTTGTAAGCTGAATGACAGAAGATAATTTTTTAAGCCGCTAACACGCTAAAACCATTTTTTTGACCAAAAAAATTATTAAAATGATAATTTATACATAAAATTACCAAAAAAAAACTATAGAACGGAGCTCTGGAGTTCCAAAAACCGGTATTTTGCTCCGTTTCAAAATTACTTTTATTATACTTTTACTCTTACTTTTACTTAAAAAATAGGCTTTACTTTTACTTTTATTTTACTTAAATAAAATATTGACCATTACTTTTACTTTTACTTTACTTAAATCAAAAATCACAAATTACTTTTACTCTTACTTTACGTAAATTAAAATTTTTCAAATTACTTTTACTTTTACTTAAAATAATCCCAAATCAATACTTTTTACAACACTTTCACTTATAAACAAATTTTATTAAAAGCAGTCTAAAAAAAGAATTACAGTTTTATTTTTATAGCTATAAAACATTTGTTTGAGAAAATAATATTATCCTTGTCATTAAAATTGTTTTGATTTACCCTATTTTTAATCAAACGTAAAAAACAAAAAAAATTGTACTGCAAAAAATTCAAGTATTTTAAATAATAGTATATTGTCGGTTAAAATTTTTGTATTTCAGTTTTGGCATTTTGATTTTTAAAAAATCGCAGAAGTCAGAAGTTCAAAAATTCCGCAAAAATATGTCAATTCGAAATACCGATTTTTTTGTATTTTTTTATGCTTTCAAACTGTGGTAGGAACTAAAACAAGGGGAGGGGCTCCAAAATGGGAAAAAGACATAAATATAGCAAATGACACATTACCACAAGCTGAACAGGTTTGTATTTGTAGCTTATAAATTCTCAATTTTTAAATGACATGTGTGAAATATTTTGTTGTGTTTGAGATAGTTTGTACAATAGTTGTTTGGCTAGTTAGAAAGAAAAAGTATGGAAAGAAAAAATCGCAGCAAAACTAACTGATTGCTAGACGTTACATTTTAACGGTGGAATGTGGCAAAAAATCAAGAGCATTCGCAAAAACATACACACTACATTTAATTATGCACTAACACTTTACAAATTGGCACTCAGTGCTTAAAACTTTGGTATGTTATAAATTAAAAACTAGCCTTGAAAAAGGCTCTAAAAATAGAACAGGAAAAAAGGGCGATTTTTCCCCGGGCGTATGTTTAGACAGAAAGGATGTGGACTAGTCTGAGATGGACATTATGTGGACTATAGGAAATTTGCATTTGGTTTGGCCAGCTGCTCACTAAATAAAAATGTCACCATATGATAATGATTTGTTTATACATTGATCTAATCACACAGCACTGTTGTATTTTTTTAGTTTGATGAAATGTTAATTGAAAAAGTCATACTCACAGCAATCTTTGACAAGCGCGAAATCGCCACTTTTTCAATTAGAAGGTTATAGTTGTATGTGTAAGAAACAATTATAAATTTGAAAAAGTGGCGATTTCACGCTTGTCAAAGATTGCTGTGAGTATGATTTTTTTAATTGACATTTCATCAAACTAAAAAAACTGCAACAGTGCTGTGTGATTAGATCAATGTATAAACAAATCATTATCATATGGTAGAAATTTTTATTTAGTGAGCAGCTGGCCAAACCAAATGCAAATTTCCTATAGTCCACATAATGTCCATCTCAGACTAGTCCACATCTTTTTTGTCTGAACATACGCCCAGGGTGAAATCGCCCCTTTTTGCTGATTTATTCTTAGAGCATTTTTCAAGGCTAGTCTACCACTTTTTTTTAATTAACTTAAAAAATAGCCTAATAAAGTATAGTTTTAGCTACGCAATGACATATGTTTATAATCATTCTGTTGCTGAGATATACTTTTTTAAATAAAGAATAAGAAGAAAAAGAAGAATTTAAATTACAAAATTTACCCACGTTGTTTAATTATAGTTAGTGCGGTGCAGTGGCGTTCCAGACAAAGTTTAACTACGTTCTCTAAATATAGTGTGCGCGATGCCGTGCGCCAATGATTGCGATAATAATTTTTAAAATAATAATAAGAAGAAGAAGATGACGAGAATAAATTGCAAAATTTACTCACGTTCTCTAAGTGTAGTTAGCGCGGTGCTGTGGGTTAAATTGCAGTGTGGCACCTTCACACCACCGATGATTGGAATCATATTTTTTGAAATATAAATAATAATAAGAAAAAAAAAGATGATAAACATGAATTACAAAATTTACCAGGTGCTCTAGTTATAGTTGTCGCAGTGCCATGGGGCTAAATAGCAGTGGGCGCTCCCGCACCACCGATGATTGCAATTATTTTTTTGGAATAAAAAAATTAAAAGAAGAAGATGATGAACATAAATTACAAATTTTATCCAGATTCTTTGATTATAGTTGGTGTGGTACTGGTACCGCAGGGTTAAATCGCCACGTGAACGATTAAGAATATTGATTTTAAGATAATGAGCGTTAGAATTATAATAAGCAATTGAAGAAGATGAACATAAATTACGAAAATTTTTCCCATCGTTCTCTAATTATAGTGTGCTGTGGTGCTGTGGGTGCCGTGGAACTAAACCGCCACGTGGCGCTCCCGCGCCACTGACACATTATTTTTTTAATAAAACTTTGAATTAATTTTATCATCAGTAATGTAAGAATTAAAAAAAAGTACTCTGTTGTTTTCGCCGTTTTCCGCGCGGTTGAAGCAAATGGCCCTGGGAACTGGTTCGGTTTCTGCCACCAATTAAAACCGGTCTGCTTTTTTGTGCGGTTTTTATGAGGGACTGTTCGTTGTCTGCTCTGTACAATCCTTATTGTTGCCAAAAGGCTGTTATTGTGCGGTTGGCAGTTAAAAGCCCCGTGGCGCGGCGCCACGGGGCTAAACCGCTCCGTGGCGCTCCCGCCACCCATGATTCTTGTAAAATTGTTTGCATCCCGCAAATTTATGAGTGCAAATAATAGATAGCCCCATCAATATTGGCGATTTTCTTATAATAATTTTCTCAATATTGCCATCAATATATTGCCGATATTGCAATCATCATATTGCGCCACTTTTGTAAATATTATTTAGTATAATTTTTCTAAGAGGGTAACATTTTTGTATTTTTACGCAACAAAAAAATGCGTGCAATGCCGAAAAACTTTAAGAAAACTTTTAAATGGATTTTTGGCAAGTAGTTGATTTATAAAAAAAATTATAAGTGGGTATATATTTCATAACACACTGTAGGTTAAAATATTTTTTTTAGATTTAACTTTCGAAAAATAACAAAATAGCGTTAAAAACTATTTTATAAAAATGAGCAAAAAAATAAAAATTTTAAGCGGACTAGACAAAAAAGTTGTAAACTAAGTAGTTGGATAAAAAAAAATCTTAAAAATTCGGCTCAAAACAATCCACAAACATTTTTCAATCGCGGAATCGCTATTATTGTTACTTCTTGGTTATAGCATGTAGTAAATAGTATTTCTTTTCAAGTGGAGATTTCGTGATTGTCTTAACATTATTTTTATAAAAAATTCCTTCAGTTTTAATTTCATCTGTCTAGATTACAAATAATACAAATTATTGGTTTAAACGCAGGCTGGAGTATATATTTCAATTTATTCACAAAAATGTTGATTTTTGTAAATTTAAAAATAACTATTTGCTTTGCAATTGTTTTTTACAATTTTAAAAAATATAATTCTGTAAATTTTTTTATTAAGCAAATAATAAGTAGCGTGTTATCATTCACTGTTGGATTGAAAAAAATTCCACCATTTTTTGCGCCCAATTTACGTGGTACAAAAAAGAAAATAAATGCAATTAATTGTATTCCAACACAAAAATTCATAATATTTACACTTGTAATGCTTGTGAGTGGAACAGGGTTCGGAAAAAACCAGCAGAAGACGTTTAATCCTCTCAAAAATGAACATGATGCTAATTTTTTTGGCAGTTCAACCTTCGCTCTTTCCTAATTCTAAAACTGCATGAGGAACACAATAGTCATTGGCAATTGCGTTAATAGTTGACTTAAAAGGTATCGCACTTTGACATAAAAAAAGAGTCAATAGGTGCAAAAAAACGTATACTTTTATTTCTTCAATCTCACTTATATGTGAGATTGGAATAAAAAATATTTTCTATATTTTGTCCTGTCTTTTCACTTTGGGTACCACACGTTTTGTATAGCTGAAATTTCAACCATTAAGAAGTGAATATGCGGTAGAGTTAAGTCGGTGAATTTTAATTTGAAAGACTATGTAAGAAATTTAACGCTTTTGCGTGAAACGATTGAAGCTTAAGCCTAAGCTTAGGAATAAACCAATTTTTTTAGACTTAAGTTTGTCTTTTTACAATTTAAAAAATTTCTTATTTAGGGCTGTAAATACCTCATAATAAAAAAAGCAGTAAAATTAAGCTATAGATATTTCTTTCTCGTGGAAATAAACAAATGTACCTTTATTTTTTCTGCATTTATTTTACGATTTTCCTTATTTTTTGGAACAACTGCTTCGTAGGCGCCTTTCTTTTTTGGTCCCCATGATTTCTAAATTTAAAATGGCTATTGTTTCGCACTTCTGATGCTATACAAGTTTCTTACCCCTATTGCAAAACCCTTTTCTAGAATAGTTTAGAAAGTTTTGAACATATAGGAAAAACTTTCGAACACTGAAAAATTACACTTACTGTATTAAAATAAAATTAGCGTTCCGAATTTCTAAAAAATTTCTGTTACGGAAGTTATATTTTGTAAAATAATAAAAAAATTGTTCTTAGTTTGTTTGTTAGTAACTACAGATGGTTAAAAAATGATTGAGACTGCACAAAATTTTTAGGTAAGCATATCTCGCTAAGAGTACATTTGATTAATCCAAAATTTAGTGTATAGAATTCAATGTTATAGTCAAGAATGGAAAGAAAATTTCCAATTGTGTACTAAACAATTGTTTTAATTATATGTTAAGCAATCTAAATGTATTTTTCTAGATTTTTTTTCATCAAATAAAAATAAAATTTGTGAACACAAAACTTCTATTTAAATTATTTAAATTATTCAAAATATTAAACGTTTTAACATATAAAAATATTCATATGTCAGATATAAAAAACCTTGAATATTTGACAACATTATAAGAAAACCTCATATAGATTTTTGTAGTTCGCAATTTTCAAACTAAAAAATTGTAAACGCAAAATTCATAGAAAAAATTTTTCTAGATAAAAAAATTCATGTTTTAACATGCAAAATAATAACATGCAAAATATACGTCGGGTTCAACAAAAAACGTTGAATACAACATTACGTGAAAAAACCTCATCAAAGAGTTTTACGTTTGCAGTTTTTTGTTTGAAAATTTTCGTTCAACATACAGAATAATCTTAAATATTTCATAGAAAAATTCTTATGTAGGTTATTCCACAAACTGTAGATTATTCCACAAGTTTTATAGTTGATTGTTTTACCTGATGAAAAATCTACAATATGGAATAATATACGTATATTTAGAACTGTTTAGCACACAGTCGGACATTCTCTTCTTTTATGCATTCTGGTATAAATACATTTTTGTATCAATGCAGCGAATGCCTTCAATGCATTCGCTGGCTAAAAAAATGTGTTCGCAATGGTCTGTCTCGGACCACTGCGAACGCACTCTGATTACCGACGAAAATAACACGAATAAATGCATTTACAAAAGCACTTTTTACCGTTGTAACCGCGGAAAAGGCTATCACGGGAACGCAATAACTAAAATATTTGGGTTTTTAAAATGTATTCAAATCATTTATGTATTTCTTAAAGTTAAATTGTTAAATTAATTATATTTTATGCGAGTGCCAAAATTAGTATTTTACGTGGTTTGCAAACGTTAAAAGTCCAAAAGAACAGGACCATTTGTTGATATTCTCTGATAATCAGCGCTATTTTGTGCTGTAGCCGCACTCATAAAGCGCAATTAACCAGGGATTAGCAAAGGATTATGATGAACGTGTTTTTTTTTTCATGGACACGGAGAGAATTGGATTTTGCATTGGCTCACATTATAAAATTTATATGGATAAAAGACTCAATTCTTCTAAATAATTATTAATAATTTACAATAAACTTAAAACATAATCAAACTTTTTGGAATTAAATCTTTTATTAATTAAAATTAATAATATAATCCAATGCAAAATCAAAATAAATTTCTTTTCTTTTATTTTGTTTTTTTTATTTCGAAATTAAAAATTCACAATATCATTTACTTAACCTTTTTCAAGTATTCTTAAAATTTGACAATTATTTATACAAAAATATGAATACTTTAGCTAAAACATTATGTATGCTTTTCAAGTCATAAAACATAACAAAAAATCCAAAAAACGCGTTTAAAGTGAGTTTTTATTAGCTTTTTAATCCGATTTTCTCCTTGACTATGAAAAAAAACGTCCATACCTAATCTTTGGTTAATCCTTGGTTAATCGGGCTTTATGACTGCGGCTGCTAAGTTTTTGAATGATGTACGAATATTTAAAATAGGAAAAGCAAATAAACCTTTAATGGTTCTATATGTATTTCAACATTTTCTTCATTTTCTGTATTCTTTTCAGGGATTGGAACAAATGTTTTGTAGGCGCGTTTCTTTTTTTGTCCCCACAATTTCTAAATTTAAAATGCCTATGATTTTGTAATCCATCTATGGTATACCGGTTTTCTAGTTTCTAGCAAAAGTGCTAAAAGCTTCTAGCTTCTTATAAAACTCTTTTCTAGTATAGCTAGTATAAAAGTATTCCTAGTATAAAAGTTTTTAACGCAGGTAAACTTTCAAATAGTTGAAAAATTATATCGACTGGACATAATATAAGAAATGTTTCAAATTTCAAATAAAATTTGTTTTGCAGAAATTTTTTTGTGTAAAATAATCAACAAAATTCTTATTAAATTGTTTGTTAGTAGCTACAGTCGGCTCCAAACTAATGAAGACTGGAAAAAAATTTGGTATTAGTGCACTATAACACTACCACCAAAATTAGTAAAATCGTGGATTTAAATGTATGTATGTATTTATGGTGGATATGAATATGACTATGCCAATTGGCGTTCATTAGCCGGTTTCAAGATATTTAAGAAAGAGTCCAGAAAGCTACTACTTGCCTTAAAAATATTCTAAGAATAGAGCAGGAAAAAGTGGCGATTTCTCCCCAGGCGTGTATTTAGACAGAAAAGATGTGGACTAGTTTGTGATGGACATTATTTGCACCCATATGAAATTTGTATTTGCTTTAGCCAGCTGCCCACTGAATAAAAATCTCTACCATATGATAATAATTTATTTACACGTTGAACTAATTACACAGCACTGTTCCATTTTTTTTAATCTGATGAAATAAGACTCTCTGGAACATCTTACTGGTTTCAACTACTCAAATTGCATGCTTTAACGGTAAATATATCGTGCATCGTCAATCAAAACGGTTTTTTACTGGCATACCAGTAAGAAAATACTGGTTGCGTCAGTAACCAGTAAAAAAATTCCTGGTTTCACCGGTAACCAGTAACTCAAAGAATGCAATTGTAAAGTAGTATTTAATTACTGGAAAAGCAGTCGTTCGAATATTTACTTCAATTAATGTGTTTATACAAACTAAAACATTCAAAAAATCCGTGTGTTGCAGTAAAATTAAACTTAAAAACATCTTAAGTTATTATTTTGCCATTACATTAAGCATAATTAATAAGTATTTATAGTATTATGGGGCCTTTTTTAATGAAAAATTCAGACGTTTAAATAAAACACCTAATAAAAAAACATCAATAAAAGTACGTTTACAATAAAATACTACAGTTTATTATCTATTAGTTGTTTTTTTTTATTTAAACTTATTAAATTATACAAAAGCAGACTCCTTTACGTATAAAAATTTCATATCTACACATTCAACAAGCTGTAATTTTATAAAAATACTTAGCATTAAGCTATTTTGAAATATTTCATTAATAAATTAATTAATTTCAGCAAAGCCTCAGTTTTAACAATTTGATTTTAGTATCTCCACGCGCAATTTAAACGATTTACATTTATTTTTTCCGTATAACTACTTAAATAATTTTGTACAGCTAATCCCAAAAGAAATGAAAAAAACCAAATCTATTCAAAATTAAGTTAGTTTCCCTATAATCCTAAAATAAAAAAAGCTAATTTGAAATATTAATAAAAAATTCTTACGTACATACAATTTCTTTTTTACGTTTTTTAATTTGTTAGTAGAATTTGAATCCATCCGGAAGATTTTCTTCATTTGTGAAAAAAATGTTGCAAAGACACTAACTTTCCAGTAGGAACAAAATAAAAATAGTTTCGAACTGGAGAGTTAAAGCCAGTGCAATCATAATATTTTTGCCATTAGTTTTTTAGTTTTATTTAAATTTTCAATTTTAACAAAAATCTCCAAGCGTTAATTTTGCAGCTTTGTAAAATTTTCAATTTTAACAAAAATCTCCATGAATCTACAAAAAACTCAACTCTCTACGATTCAACAATGTTGTATAATATTACAATGTTGTCAAATTTTATTTAACAACTCAAGCTTACTTGTTTTGCAGTGTATATTAAATAAAGTATAATCTAAAATTGCATGGTTTTGAAACAATGTAGTAAATCAGTCACTTTTTTTCTCAAGCTGCAGTCGCGTAATACTGGTTTTCATGAAACAAGTATTTATTGAGTTAAAAACCAGTAAATATGCATTGTTTTAATAAGTACCAACAAATAGTGGTTTTTAAAACCACTAAGATATACCAAACAAAAATATATAATACTATATATTATATTGAGGAAAAATATGACACTCAGTCTCAGAAGCGAAACTATTTGGTGCCATTTTTTGAGCACTGCCATTAATAGTGGTGTGCATAAAATGGCAAAACAACTGTTCTTATTGAGGCATGTGTCGTGTAAATGGGCATTGCTAAAAATGTAGCAGTGTTTTTGCGCATATCCTAGCATGCTAACTCGAACGCACTGCATTTTGAAGTACACTGCACTTTTTTGGCAATCTTGTGCGCATATATGCGCATATACTGCACATAAAATAGCACAGCCGCGGGAAACAAAAAAATAAACCCACTAAAAAACCACTACTTTGTTTGCACACTGTACACAAAATACTAACTTTTAGTATAGACATACAAAACTAAATCCAATGCAATACATAAATATATCTTTTTGTGTATTGCATTGGATTTATTGTATGTCTATACCAAAAATTTGTATTTTGTGTATAGTGTGCAAACTAAGTAGTGGTTTTTAGTGGGTTTATTTTTTTGTTTCCCGCGGTTGTGCTATTTTATGTGCAGTATATGCGCATATATGCGCATATATGCGCACAAGATTGCCAAAAAAGTGCAGTGTACTTCAAAATTCAGTGCGTTCGAGTTAGCATGTTAGGATATGCGCAAAAACACTGCTAGATTTTAAGCAGTGCCCATTTTCACGACACATGCCTCAATAAGAACAGTTGTTTTGCCATTTTATGCGCACCACAGTTAATGGCAGTGCTCAAAAAATGGCACCAAATCGTTTCGCTTCTGAGACTGAATGTCATATTTTTCCTTAATATATTATATACAGTCCTGGTCAGAAATAGAAGCCCATGGAGACGGAGACGGAAACGCGCGTCTCCGAAGCGTCTCCCAGAGACGCGTGTCTCTGGGAGACAGACTTGATAGAAATTTGTTTCCAATCCGCGCCCACTTTGGAGACGGAGACGGAGACAGAGACCAGAGTCTCCGGAGACGCGTTTCCCGGAGACGCGAGTCTCCCAGAGACGAAGACAAACGAAGACGGAGGCAGAGACGAGAGTCTCCGGAGACGCGCGTCTCCGAGAGACAAAGACAAACGTACCCTGGAGCACCTGGGTTAGTTTTGACCGTGAAAATGAACCTTTCGCGAAGCACCTGCAAATATTCCCTTTTGTTTAACTAATGTTATTGCTCACTTAGCAAATGAAAAATAAAAATGCAACCATTACTTTTTAGATGACCATAAACTTTATACGCATCCAAAGCATAAAAAACAAATATTATAAGGTTCACGACGGGAGGATTTGAACTGTAGTTTAAACATTTAAATTCTGTAAAATTTATAGAGTAACGATTTTGGAAACTAATCACCACAACGACATTGTACTGAATTTAGTGTTAAACTATTGTTTTCATCAACTAATTATATATTACTTGGAATCATGTTGTTTATCAAGCACTCTTTCGATAGCAAT